>PVJA010008594.1:0-63873 GCA_004027025.1 Myocastor coypus | reverse complement strand
AGGACAATATGCAATATGTCAACTTTCAAAGAAAAAAAGGGGGAAAAGAAAAAAAAAAAAAGTAATGTGGATTTAGAAAGGTTAATGTTTAGTTGTTTGATCAATCTTATATACCTATATGTATTAATCTAAACTGATCCGATGATGAAAATATGTAATATAACCATTGTTAAATTTAAACAATAAAAGAATTAAAAAATAATAATAAAATAGCTATGGTATACACATATAAACATGTGCCACACAGCCCAACAAAATCTATGCCGCCATGGAAATATTACTTGGCAGAGGGCTGGGAGAACTGGTTTTTACCAAAGCTCTGTCACTTTCTAGCCAAGTGACCTTGGACAAGTCATAATTTTTCTGAGTATTTTTTTTTCTTTTTTGGGAAATGGTGATAAATAACACAGTAGGGTAAAAATTTTCCCCCAAAACCTAAGAAAAACAGTGGTTTCCTAACAGCTCTTTATTCTACATTTAACATTGCAAAATGTGAATATATTCTACAAAAATAAATGAATCAGACTTACACAGGATTTCAAAATTATACTCACTTTACGGTGTAAATTACACTTAGGGTAAATACTGCAGGGGTTTTTGTTTTTAAAAATACACATGTTGAAGGGCTGAACTGCCTCATGCAAATATTTATCTTCAGAACATTCTATGTTCTTCAGAACTTGTTTGAAATCCAAAAAGTATCCAGTAACTGTAAGATTTCTATTTAATATGCTATTTCTTAATAAATGACTATAATACTATACTAATTTGTAAGATTCCTATAGAGTTAGAAACCAAGAGTTAAAGGTCAATAACCAACAACCCTTATGTAGGTTGGTGCACCCTAAGATTTTTGAAAGTTCTACAAGCATACATTTAAGCTACTGCCATGTCCCTTCTCCTTGCTGCATACTTAGTTCTAGTCTCCTTGTTGGGGTACAGTTTTATCCATCCAAAATTACTCTAACAATGAGCCACGGCACGGCTTTCCCTAAATCATTTTACATGTTGCACATGCCCTGGCCAAAGTCCAAAACTCCAGGCAACATCAGCAGTTTCCAGTTAACCTTAATCATCTCTGTTGTCTTAGAAGTGAAGACAATGCACCTGGTGCTCCATTGGTAGAGTAGTGTGGGAGGCTTTTCCCTAACAAGGGCCACACATTTGTGCTAATCTGCCCAGCACCTTGCACAACACCTCTGCCCCTGCACACTCACAGGCCAGCTGGCTAGGGTGAGTGGTCTGCGGCCAGGAAAAAGAATGAAGGCAACTGACCCACAAGAGGCAGGAATTCCTACTTCAGCCTCATTAGCAGCAGGACTCAGCAGTCAACACTGAAGCTAACATTAGCCAAATACACCTGGCTAGTCTTGTAAAGGAGAAAGATATATTCATTCATTGATCTTGGAAAAGTGAGATCTACAAACCTGTAAAGCTATTTTCAGGTTCCTAACCATAAAAACGTTTTGATCAACTTAAATATTCCATGTAGTTCTCCAGAGATTGTTTTAAGAAGCTGTGCAGGCATACATGCATGTGTACCTTCACGTGTTTACTGGGGGACTGAACCTAGGACCTTTGCACTGAGCTATATCCCCACGCCTTTTTTATTTTTTGAGACCAGATCCTGCCAAATCACCAAGTTGCCTAGTCTAGCCTCTAAAGTGAAATCCTCCTGTCTCAGCCTCCCAGAATGCTGGGATTACAATAGACATCCACCACCACTCCCAACCACCGCCAGCTCTAAACAAACTTCAGCTATTGGACAGTTGGTCTCTGGCCATATCACATACCACACACACCCTGTTTCTCTTTGCTCCTCATCAGATACCACTACCTGACAAAACACACCTCCAGGTTCTCACAGAATGTCACTGGCTCCCTGCTCATATCTAAGAGCTAGATATGAGCCACATTCATCTGCCACACCAGGCAAGAGCCAGACTGCCACTATGAGGCCCACCCAGAGTCATGGATGGAGTCCTGCACTTGTTTGTTCCTTTAGTTTTTCTCCTGTTATGGTCTGTATCTAGCTGTCCTCCCAAAGCTTCACGCAGTCATGGGGCAGACTTCTAGAGTTTGTGACTAACTCATGATCCACTGGGATTATGGGTGTGAGTGCTGCTGGGATGATGGGTGTGAGTGCTACACCCAGCCTAGGGCTGATAGCCTGAATGCAATGTAAGGGAGACAGGCTTGCTCCCTGTAGCCCTTATTGCCACTACTCCTCCCTTTTGTTCTTGTTGTTTTGCTGCCTTCTGCTGCCATGAGCTGCTGCCCTCTGCCATGTACCACTCTGCCTTGGAGCCAGCAGAGTATGGACTGAAACCTCCAGTAACTGTGCGCTAAATAAACCTTTCCTTCCAAAATTTTGCGTGTCAGGTATTGGTCCCAGAAACAACAGAACAGTAACAGAGACGACTCCAAGAGTCAAATGCAGGCCATTTTCATAACAAAGGAAATTGAAAAGAAAGAGATATAAAGGAAGAAGGTACTAGAGAGAGAACAAGAGACAGAGACAGAGACAGAGAGGAACAGAAGGGAAGGAAGGGCACTGCTTGCTATATAGATAAATGAAACCTGAAAATAAATATTGGGCAGAATTCCAATACAGTTGTCAGTGCTATACATTTTAGGAAATAAAAGTCTCATCAAACATGAAAACATTCAAGCAGAATTCAAAAGATATGGGCTTTATATAAATAAAAATTACAAGTTTCTAAAACAAATGGGATTGGGCACCACTCTTGTCTGCACACAGACTGTGAGTCTGCCCTTCCCCACATTCACTGTCCTGTCAAAAGAAGGTGGCAGGGGGAAGATGCTTCCAGGAGGAAGGAGAGCTTGGCAGGTAGGCAAGGACTTCTCCAGGTACTCGGGGGGTGGGGGCCTCCGGGGGTGCTAACTTTCTCACTTGTGTTCCTGCATGTCCTATTTCTATATGGCCTTTGTGTCACCCAGCAAGAGCCATGAGGAGCACCCTGAGAGAGTAACCTGTGCATTTGCTTTCTTCAAGGATATCCAAAGGCAACTGCCTTAGTTACTCTTCAGTCATTGCTGGGACAAATACCCAACACCCAAAATGAAGGAAGGAAAGGTTTATTTAGCTCACAGTTACTTGAGGTTTCAGTCCATATTCGGCTGGCCCAAGGCTGAGTGGAGCAGGGCAGAGAACATCCAGTTCATAGCAGCAGAACATCAACAATCACAACAGAGACAACCGACCAACCAGGAGAGCAGAGAGCAACAGTTTCAGTCTGTCTCTCTGTCTCTCTTTATATTACATTCAGGCTCTCCACCCCAGCTTATCTGCCTTAGGCTACACCTATATTCCCAGAAGTACTTAAAACACACAATCCCAGGGATCATGGACCAAGTCTCAAACTCTAGATCAGTACTAAATCACATAATCCCAGTGACTCATGAGTCAAGTCTCAGTCTATAGAAGTCCCCACCCATGACTGCATGAGGCTTTGGGGGGACAACTGGACATAAACCATAATAGCAAACTATGCTCAAGGAGCCCCAGAGCTATCTCTAAGCTTCATGGCATGTGACAGCAAGGTCCCCAGGGGACAGGCAGCACAGCAACTCCACCACTCAACTCTTAGGAGGGCATCACCACCACCCAGCTTTAGTAGGTCTTTGGGCAACATGGCTCAAGCTGTAGCCGTGAACATCGATACTAGAAGAAAAGACATATGGCAGTGATGGCAAATCTTACAGAGCTGTCCCTGACAACAAACATCACTGCCACATGTGTGCTATAGGCTCACTATCACTCATCTAAGGTTTCTTACTCAAATCAGAAAAGAGCTTCTTAACCCAAATCATTGACCTGGTTGCAGAAGAGGGGCCACAACAAGCACACAATTTCGTAAGAGGTCAAAAGATGCTGGGCCAGACATGCACCAGGATGGAAGAGGGGGGCAAGGAGGCACATCTCTCTCCTGCAGGGCATGTGTGTGCACCCTGTCCCCACCCACAGAGTAGAAGACAAAAATGCCAGTCTCAAGGGCAGATCCATATTTAAGCACACTTCAGAAAGGTGGGCAGCTGATAAATTATTTTAAACCTTGGGTCATCATCATTAGTGTGGGCGTTTTAAAGCACTGGGACTACAAATGGAGGTTGAATAATAATGAAGGCAGGAATTCACCTGCCTTCATTGTTATTATTATTATCATTATCATCATCATCATTATTTATTTGAAAGGAAATGTGCACACACACATACACACACAGATGTTCATGTTAAGAACCTAAAACTCTGTCTGTAGTAGCACCTCAAAACTCTAACAGGCTATAATATTGTGACCTACGTATCTCTAATCCCCTAACTCTTTCTTTACTTGCTCCTTTCATTAGATTACCCACACTCTTCAAACTAGACCTGGCCTTTACTGCTCCAGAAGAAATGAGATCAAAGTCAAAATAAAAGCACAATAAAGAACTAATAATAATCATTGATATTTAACTGACACTTATGTGAAAAAACTAAGTTTTTATGAACGTCATATTTATTTATTCAAAGGGACAATCTGATAAGTATTGTTGTGTTATGGGGATGTGAACTAGGGTGTAGTCTTTAATGTATCCAAGGTCATAAGAGCTGGACCAAACCTAAGGAAGTTAACCGGTATCCAACAACTGGCCTGTGGGATGTCTGAGTTCTACATCTAATGCACTGAACCAACAATGGATTGAACATATTCAAAACCAAATTTTTTTATCTGTACTTAATAAGTGAGGATTTTTTATTTCTTATTATTCCCTAAAAATACAGTATAAAAATGTAAAACACACTGCACTCACCTTATATGAATTATTACACATAATCTAGAAATGGTTGGGGAGTTTATGCATAGGTTATATATAAATGTGATTACATTTCACCTCTAGGACTTGAGTATCCACAAGTTCTGGAACTCCAGGGGGTCCTGGATCCCACATATAACAAGGGGCAATGTGACTGCCTCTAAGATGTATTAACCTAAGAAGTTAATCTTTGACTTTTGGGTTGCTAGGGGCTCACAAGTTTGTTATACATTGGGTTTTCAAGGTTAATTTTAACTTCCTGGGAATTATGCACTAACTTCACATATGTTGCACTCATCTCTCAAACATGCTCAGCTTACACCACATACAACCAACACAGGAAAGAGTGACAAAGGACACACCCTCTCTCCACCCTGTGTCTCTTCCATGGCAGCGACTTGGTATTTTCCTTCATCTTTAATATTTGCCTGAAGTAAAAGTGCATTTTATAGATTCCAAAACAAATAATGTGCATCCTAAGTATTTTATTTCACAAGTTAGATATGATGTTGGGGATGAAATTTCTTCTCAATTTTTAGTTCATTTACTAAACTTCGGGTGAACCGAGCCTTGCTGAAAGCCGTTGCAGGGGGAAGAAATGGTAAATTACACTGAATACTCCAATTCTGGAACCTGCTCCAAAAAAATGTTCTCTGGTAAACTCCTAAGTATTTTATGGCTCTTTATATTTAGAACATGCCTTTCTAAAATTTGGAGCTAAGCATGTATCAGAAGATTTTTCTCAAAAGCAAGTCTTATTTTTAAAACCGTAACTATATCACAGTAATCCAAGTTCACTGCATGAAAGTATTGCAAACAGCACAGCATACATAAACCAACAGCAAGAATGCAGACTCTGACCCTCTCACCCCAAGCCCTACCTCAGCTTCTTCGGCGGGGTCAGCCACATCACTGAGGCAGGTAACGGGGTCCAGTGAGGCTCTCCTCTGCATTACCTCTTCTTGCCCAGAAAGAGGATTATACATCACAAACCAAGCAAGCTCTGAACACAAACCCTTGAATAAGATTGCCTGCATTGGCAGGCACTGTGACACATGCCTGTAATCCCAGGTACTCAGAAGGCTGAGGCAGGAGGAACACAAGTTCAATTCCCACCTTGGGCAAGTTGGCAAGGTCCTGTCTCAAAGTTAAAAAGACCAGAGATGTATCTTAGTCATAGAATGTCCTTATGTTTAAATCTCTCTCTCTCTCTCTCTCTCTCTCTCTCTCTCTCTCTCTCTCTCTCTCACATACACACACACACACACACACACACACACACACACACACACACACGGACTAAAAGGCTGCCTTGATTGAATGAGATTGTCCATTCCTCTTAGGAGCGTGTAGCCTTGCACTAATAAATAACGTACGTTTTTATGTCCTTTTCATGCTTGCTTCAAAGGTCATACCAACAAGCACTGAGATTTCCCATATCTGAAATGTGAAGATACCAGCACTATGGATCTCACTATATTATGGTGAATTAATAAATCATACAAGCTAATATTTGAAAATAATTAGCCAATGCTGACATATGAAGCCTATTTATGTATCTATTAAATACATTTTTTAAGAGCCAATGAGATAGCTCAGCAGACTAAGTGGCTACCTAGACAAGCTCAGGGACCAGGGTTTGGTCCACGGCACCACATGCTGCACCAGCCTCACCCCAGGCACACTAAGGTGGCCACCAAAACTGGGTGTGTTTATATTTTTTAAAATTAATTAATATTCAGTAGGCCTAGGGGGAAAAAAAACATGGAAATATGTGCCTAAAAGTGATCGTAACATAAAGGTTTTTGGAAGAGAAAAAACTAGTTTCTGTTTCTATAAAACCATTAAGTGAGCCAGCGCTGCAGCATTAGCTACCGGTCGTGGGTCGGATCAAACCCCAGTGGTTAGTCTTCAGGTACCAGCTCATAGGTTTAAGTATCAGGTAAACACCTCCAGCTCTCTCAACATGTACAATCTTTTTTTTTTTGTTGATTTGTTTTAATCATTTTTTTTTCTTGTTTCAGAACTTTTGTTTGTTTATTTATTTATTTGTATGGCCAGCTCAGCCTGCCCTGAGGGCAGCGCTGGTGCAGCATGTGGTGCCGGGGACTGAACCGTGGTCCCTGCAACCACCTAAGCTTTCCTAAGCAGGCACTTTAAACCACTGAGCCATCCTGCTGGGCCCTCATGTACAACCTTTTTTACTACTTTATGCCATAAAAATGAAATTTTATAGATAAAGGCAGAAACTTGCTATGTAGCACAGGCCCCTCTGACCAGAGCACCCTCTCCTGGCTGTTCCTGACCAGGGGTGCTGAAGAAGGGGCTATGGCTGGGTGGTGCCTCAGAATTCTGGGTTGAGTCTTTTCAAGAGACAAATTATATAGCTGGAGATGCAAAGTCTCATGCTTCCTTCAAAGGTCGAACTAACAAACACTGAGGAAAAAACTTCCTCTAATGTTTATACACTTCAGAATGAGATTCTGGAGAGAATAATGCCTGAAATGGACAGTGTCAGGGCTGGGTTTGGTGGATGTGTTTGAGCTACAACTCTCAAAGGAGTAAATATAAATTTTTCCAAAGGAAACAATTCCTGCAACATAAAACTATCAAGGCTCCATCCACAAAAACATTCTATAAAATGTAAAGACATTTGTAAGAGTAAAGTGTGCTATAAAACAAAATGACATAAATTACAGGATATTTCTATTTGTTGATTCCAAACACAGCAACATGTAACTATCCTTGCCCCCAAACACTCCTGGGATTACTCAAGTGCAAGGATACAGCCTTATTTTGCTCTCTAGTGAATGGTGTATCCCTGATCAAATGAAAACCTTAGGTGCCTATCAGAAGACAAAGTATTAAACATGGCAACAGCCTAGGCAGACACAAGATCACAGTCACAGCTGTAAGTCACACGCACACTTCCAGATGCTCCAAGCTATACTGCACTCAATGCATGTATTTCCGGCATGCAAAACATTGTATATCTATACTGTGATTTAAATGAAGCCTGTTTTCATGTAAAAATCTCATTTTAATTGTCTCAAGAGACAAACACACAAAATTAAGGGACAGAGTCATTGCTACCTATGCAGATCTGACTGCACACTGAGATGCACCAAAAAACTGCCCCAGACATGAAACTTTTCAATCTTTTGATCTTTACCATCTATGACTGGGCTTCCAGAACAATTCAGACAAAACGAATTCAAAGAATGGAATATACTGTGACATCAAATCTCTTGAGCCTTTTCCATATTACTTAATTTCATCAAATACATCAATCATGTCTTAAACATTCCCTCTAGGAAGTAGGTAAATGCTCAGCATTTCATGCTTTTATTTTAGTCTAGAGTTCTGCAACACATGCTCTGTGTTATGGTTTATGTGTCGATGACCTCCTAAATCTCACGTGGTCAGAGGGGGGGCTTCTGGAGATGGCTGGATCTGGAATATGTCTGACGTTGGGGTCAAAGATGTTGATTACTAAATTAGTCCACTGAGTGGTTTGGCATACTTCTGGGTAGAATTAAGGGCATCCCACCCTGGGTGGGAGTATTATTCACCCAAAGGGTGGCAGGCTGAATAAGATATAAGGGGTAGACAGGGTCGCTGGTTTCTCAGCGCTTGCTCCTCAGTTACTTGATTGCTGCCTTCTTCTGGCCCTGCTTGGCCGTGGACTACTTCTCTGCTGTGAGGTTCCTCCCTTTGCTATGTGCTGCCCTGCCTGGGAGCCTGCTAACTACAATCTGAAGCCTGTGTGAACTGGGAGCTAAATAAACCTTCCTCCTTTAACTTTGGATGTTGGGTATTTCACCTCAGCCAGAAGAAATGTAGCCAAGACACCCTCCTAGACATGCAGTTCATCCTTTAATAACTGCCTATGTATATATGAAGAACCCACAGAACAGATAAATTAAGATAAAGACCTGCCCCGGACAATATTAAGTCTGCTCGAAAGAGAACTATATAAAGAACTAATTACTATTCAAAATTATTCCATAAAGCAGAACAAGTGCAACACGGCAGGAAAAAGACACAAGAGAAAGGAGACTACCCTATTCCTGAGATGTCACATTTCTTGGGTTTCCTAAAAACCAACAATAAATAACGTGATCCCAATGAGAGTTAAACAAGGTGATCAAATATAAATATACAAAAATATAGGTCTGTCTACATACCAAAATTAATCTGTAAGAAGACATGAATGGAATATTCTTTTCTAGGTACAGGTATGCTGTACAGCAATAAAATATTCACCAGGAACAAAAAGGAACAGAAATGAAAAGATAATTAAAATATTTTCCTTCACTGAAAGATATAATAAAGAAAAAATACCAATTCTTGTCATATGAATAACTATTTTAAATTTCAAACAAAATAAAAATGAAAATCATTTTAACAACAGCAATACAGTGGATCCCCAAGTTATGACCACCCTCACGAACAGACAATTTGGGTCACAGCCTGAATTTTAGGTTTAATGTAAGCCCAAAGAAATGGCCAAATCTGCCCACTTGTGCAGCTGTAAACAAAGACTTGCGATGCCAGAGATGCATACACAGTGGACCTGAGCAACAGTCTGAGCCCGCATGTGCCTGTTTGCAGACGAGGTTTCAGTCAGTGTCCTATGTAAAGGCAGCAGGTGTACCCTTACATGAAGCAGCAAGTGTCCACTGCTACGATTACTGTTCTCATTACGGCCTCCAGAAGCTAGAATGGAAGCTGAGGAAGGAAGAGAAGGGTGAAGGAAACAGAGAACAGACGACCTCAGACTGGCTTTTAGCTCTGAAAAGGCTGAGGCCCAGTGAGCCAGAGGCAGGGCCTACGTGGGGCACAGACTCCCAAGGAGAGAGTAGACAGCAGGGAGCCACATACCTGCTGTTCCAGGGAAGGGTACTGTGCTCCCACAGTGACCACCTTCTGCTTCATCCTCCCTCCCTGCAAGCTGAGATGTCAGACTGAATGGTGCTACAGCACAAAATTGATATTTTGCATAAACTAGGCACATTTTATAATGTTTTGGTGAATACACTAGAAAAATTATTAGTCTTTCTGGTAAATTATATACATTAAACAATTCTTTTTTAATACTGAAAAGTTAGTTAAGGAGTGTTATGGGGGATTTGGAATGCATCAAGAGTATTTTCCTTATTTCTTATGGGAAAAATGATCTCAACCTACAACCAATCTGAGTTACAACCAGCCCTTGTGAAGTGAATTAAATTAACAGGGTCAAGCTGGGCACGGTGGAACACACCTGTAATCCCAGCACTCGGGAGGCTGATGCAGGAGGATCGGTGCAAGTTTGAGACCAGCCTGGGCTACAAGAGTGAGCTCAAGGCCAGTCTGAACTGCACAGTGAGACCCTGTCTCAAAAAGACAAAAAAAAAAAAGAAACGAAAAAAAAAAAAAATTAACAGGGTCCACTGTAAAAACAAACAAAGTAAGTGCAATGATGTTCCTGAAACATGTGATTTTAAAGATAAATCACAACAATGAAAACAAGTTTGAACTGGCTAAGAACTAGGCAATCAAACTAAAGAAAATATAAAAATAATAATGATGGAGCTGGAGGGATAACCCAGTGGATTAAGCGCCCATTTAGGCAAGCGTAAGGACCAGGGTTCAATCCCCAGGCTTGGGCACACTGAGCTGGCTAGCAAGAACTGGCATGGTGGCACACTTCTGTAATGCCAGCACTGGGAAGGCTGAAAACAGGAGGATCACTACGACTCTGGCCTGCGTAGTGAGACTCTATACCAAACACAGAAAGAGAAAGAAAGAAAGAAAGAAAGAAAGAAAGAAAGAAAGAAAGAAAGAAAGAAAGAAAGAAAGAAAGAAAGAGAAGAAAGAAAGAGAAGAAAAAGAAAGAAAGGAAGAAAGGAAGGAAGGAAGGAAGGAAGGAAGAAAGAAAGATTGACCTCAAAAACTAACACTGATGCTCATTAAAATAATAGCAAATATCAGAGTACTTCCTATGTAGTAGGTGCTTCACATTTTGAGTTACCAAATGATTTAACATCCAAATTGGGATTCTTTTAAATTGGTTATTTTACCATTAACAATAACGTAGCAAAAATAATCTTGTATATATTCCTATATTTAAATCACTTTCTTGGCTGGAACTGTTCCTTTAGCACACTACAAGCAAATTTCAGGAGTAATGTTAGTCATATTATTTTTATTATTTTCATAATACTGCCTGGCATACTCTTGAAAGCTGTATTTTATGATTAATAAATATGAATTTCTGACACCTTCAAATGTCAATATATCTGGCCCTCAACATTGAGAAAACAATCTTCGCACAAGTACTACAGTATTTGCTAAATTAACAGTGTCAATTTTACTATTACATAATGAAATCAATATCTGAGCCTAATTTTTTAAATCTTATTTATTTTTTTTAATTTGGTATAGGGTCTCATTACACAGCTCGCACTCCTAGAGATCCTCCTGTCTCAGTCTCCCCAGCGCTGGGATTATAGGGCCTAGCACAGTATATCCAAGATTCTGGGGTCAGCCCTGAATGTAGTACTGAACTCAGATCCTTCCACTTGGCCAGAGAAGCACTTAGACCACCAAGCTATCTCGTGGCCCACAGATCATCCTTTTACCTCTGAGCACCTTTCTTGGAAAAATCTTTTACAAAATTCATTAAATAAATTAACCTGTTTTATAGCTTGTTGTAATATCTGACCAAATTTAAAGGCCACAAGATGGCAAACATTATTAATTTCACTTCTGAATGGAACTCACATTATCTGATTTAAAATAAGAGTTCCTTAAAAACCTCCTCTCCACTGATGGACACTTCCAAGTATAGCTGCACAATTTCAGAAATAAAGCTTATTTGCTTGTGAGTTTTCAATATTTAAACTTGTTCAGGCTTTCCCTTGCCTTTGTAAAAAACCTTACAATACTATCCTGTTTGTAATCTTTTTTCCAACAGTTTTCTAACAGTTGTAATTTTCAGACAGTCTCAAAGACAGCTGTACATGTCTGTGTGCTCTCTATTCTTTGAGTTACTGAATTTCCAAAAAATTTTGGATAAAATGCAATCAAAATTTGGATAACTTATTTAGAAAACTAATTCTATCATTCACTTTCACTGATGTATAGGAGTTCCTGTAAGTCTCCAACATTACTATAATTAATTGATAGTCAACATTTTGGGGTATTTAACATTAATTTATACATTAAAATTTTATAGTTTGCCAGGTATGCTGGCACATAGCTATAATTCCAACACTCTAGAAGCTTGAGACAGGAAAATAGCAAGCTTGAGCCCAATCTGAATAACTTAGCAATTTAATGAGACCCTGTCAAAAAATGGAAGAGTGCAAAGGCTGTCACTTCAGCCGCCAACACCACCAAAAATATGTAGTTCAGTTCTCTGTTAACAGATAAAATATCTACCATATTGGTAATTAGGTACAGCTTTTATTCATGTAAAATATACGGTCATCATAATCACATCTAAGAACATGTGACTTCCTTGGTTTCCTAATCTACTAAAAATAGGCTTTCAACAATATATTCAGAGAGGGGCTGGGGAGATAGCTCTGTGGCACAAGTGCCTGCATGGCAAGTGCAAGGTCGTGAGTTCAAACCCTGGTCCTGCCAAAAAAAAAAAAAAAAAAAAAAAACCAATATATTCAGAGGGCCAGCCAGATAGCTCAGTAGATTAAAGCACCTGCTTAGGTAGACACAGGGACTGGGGTTCAATCCCCTGTGTTCCATGCTGGCCTATGGCCCCACCACAGGACATGCTGAGATGGCAATTGAGAGTGGGAGTGGTAGCGCATGCCTGTAATCCTAGTGCTTGGGAGGCTGAAAACAGGAGGATCACTATGAGTCCAATCTGTGTAGTGAGAACCCTTGAAAGCTGTATTTTGTTTTGTTTTGTTTTATTTTTCTTGTTTCAGAACTTTTGTTATTTGTTTATTTGTATGGACAGCTGGGCCTGCCCTGAGGGCAGAGTTGGCACTGCATGTGGTGCCGGGCATCGAACCTCGGTCCCTGTAGCCACCTAAGCTTTCCTAAGCAAGCACTTTAGACCACTGAGCCATCCTGCTGGGCCCCAAAAAACTGTATTTGGAAAGCTGATTACAATAGAACATAATATAGGCCAGGGAAATAGCTCAGTAGAATAAGTGTTTACCTGGCAAGCACAAGGTCCTAAGTTCAATCCCTGGTACAAAAAAAAAAAAAAAAGAATATAATAACACGATTTGGGGTTTTTTGTTGTTGTTTGTTTGTTTGTTTTGTTTTTGTGCTGGGGATCAAACTCAAGACCTTGCGTTTGACAGGCAGGCACTTATGCCACTGGCAATTCTTATTATTTGAATTTTTCTAGATAATAAGTAAGAATTTCATACAAACAGTCAAAGAATCCCAATAGTCAGCATAAATGAGCTAATTTTATTCCACAAATTGAATGGAAATAATTGAACTATTACTGTTGTGGTCAATGATATCAACAAGAAGTACTGTTTACAGAAAAACTTCTGAAAGCAGTATACCCATGACAAGCTATCAATTTCTTTACTGGATGTGCTTGAGAAATGGGGAACTCTACCATGAGGGAGAGTATTTTAGAAAAAGAGTCATTTTACCTCATTTTACCTCATCTGCCCCTGCTGCATGTGCTGGTGGAGTCAAGCTCAAGACTGAAGACCATCCTAGTGTGTCCCACAGACCTCAACCCTGGGAGCCACAAGCTGCAAACTGAATAGATTCCTTTGTATCAAAACATCAACTAGGAAGCACTAGGACTTTTTGATTTATAAAAGTAGATTCTCTTTTATAATTCTGCTAAGGCCCAGACATCATTTGGGGGAGGGCTGATTTCTTTTCCCCAAAAACTGGTTTTATTTGATGTACCAACTCTTGAGTTTCTCAATAAAGAAAAAAAAAAAATCTCCAAAACAGTCATGCAGCACAGAGTAAAGTATAAACACACTTTCTGTTAACACATACAAGAAGTTCACTTTCAAAAGGATGTGTATCTCCAAGCAAAATGAGTCTAGTTCCATGATTTCACTATGACCCCAGACTAGACAGTAATTATCAAACATTCTATTTGAAGTCCATTTCTATAGTGAGCCTAGCAGTTCTGATTTTCCTAAGGTTCACCACTGCCAAAAGGGTTTAATCCAAAAATGTATCTTTCAGGGCCAGTCAAATAGCTCAGTGGATAAAAGCACCTGCAAGCAGACACAGGGGTCAGGGGTTCAATCTCCAGGCTTGCTGTGCTGGCTCCACCCCCAGGGCATGCTGAGATGGCAATTGAGACTGGGCATGGTGGAGCACCTCTATAATCCCAGCTCTTGGGAGGCTGTAAACAGACAGACCACTATGAGTCCAATCTAGCTGTGAGACCCTGAACACCCTGTAGATCCTTCTCTAAAATGCAAAAAAAAAAAAGAAAAAAAAAAGCATCTTTCAAAAATTTGAGCAAACAAAAGTACTTGTAAGTGGATAGTGCCCAAAATGAGAGACAGCCCTGAGGCCAACCACTCCAGGAACACTACACATGCTTCCTGCAGGACCTCCCCCTAAGTTCCACACGATCCACGGCCATGAACTCCAAGCACAGCAGGACAAGTGGGGTTCAGGACAGTGTACCCCAAAGGGCCAAGGAAGAGGCAGAACTGTGAGTCCACACACACAGGCCCAGGG
Organism: Myocastor coypus; assembly: GCA_004027025.1. NCBI lineage: Eukaryota > Metazoa > Chordata > Mammalia > Rodentia > Myocastoridae > Myocastor > Myocastor coypus. Next base: position 49,362 of record PVJA010008594.1, on the reverse strand, counting down.
AGCCACGCAGAGGTGGGTCTGGCATGGGGAGTTAGAGTCTGCTCATAGCAGTATTGTCATATGAAGTGGAAAGTCAGCAACAAATGTTAAACCAGGCAAGACTCAGGGCCAAAAGGAGCAAAACCAGAACGGGTCCAGATTCGGTGACAGGAATGATCACTCCTCCCTTGAAGGATCAACTCTACTCGCCGCATCATCCTCGCTTTCAGGGGATGCAGGCAGAGCACTGCACGGCAGATGCTCAAGGCTCAGGCTTACAGTGGGAAGGCCCACACCTGAGCCCACATACAGAACCACCACGCAGTACTACTGTCCTACAAAACAGAACAGGAAAAGGCAGATGAAAAGAAGCCCCATTTTTATGAAATCTTAGTGTACCATGCAGCATTTTCAATCAGCAGTAGAAAACCATTATTCCAAAAATATGCCTGAAACTGTAAGTTACTCAACTTAACAAAGTCGGCCCTTGACTTACACCATACAATGCAATAAAATTAAAGTAGCACATAATTAAATACTTTCTGATACAGAAAAGAGGGGGGAAAAGAAATGGCAAAATCATGAAGCATGCATTTAAAAATGAGTGTGTTGATTGGAAAAAAATCTCTTACAGAATGTTATAAGGTATAAACAAATTATAAAAATAGGGAAAATTAAAACACAAAACATACTTTACACACATTACTGTCAAAAAAAAAAGAAGTTTACAAAACCACTGACATCTGCAACATAAAAGATGTAAATCAGCCTCTTATGGTAGCACGCACCTGCAATCCCAGCACTCAGGAGGCTCAGGCAAGGGATCACTGCTAGTTTGAGGTCAGTCTAGGCTAAAAAGTGAGTTGAAGGCCAGTCTGGACTACACAGCAAAACCTTGCTTCCAAATATATATATATTTATAATGTATATTACATATATGTATATTACATATATGTATAATATACATTATAAATATATATTTATAATGTATATGTATAATATACATTATAAATCAGTAATAATAGAAATTACACATTTTAAAACTATGAATTTAAGTGTGTGAACCAAAGAAGCATAACAAATGGTGACAAACCAAGGTGTATGAGAAATAAATATAACTGCATTTACTTTGGGAAAAGAACATGGAGTGGAGCTTCACCCCAACTACATGGACTGAGACCTCATCGTAATAACCAAAAAAAAAGAAAGAAAGAAAAGAAAAAGGCTGGGGATGTCCAAGAAAAGGTCTATGTTCAACATATCATGTCCACGTTAAATCCACTGATAAAATTTATCATAAAGAAATAATAGGCAAAAAAAAAAAAAGAAATAATAGGCAATACAAACAAATTCATGCTTTTAAATGCTAAACTCAGAATTACATTTTACAAAGGAATGAAAACAAAGTAAAGCTTCACTAGCAGAAGGGCTAAATCAACTGCGGCACGTTATAAACTGAATGGAATTGCAGCAATCCTTGACAAACACATTTACAGAGACTATTTAATAACAGAAAAACACGCGTGATACAAAGTCCCATAAAAATAAGCAGAAAATAAAACATCTCCTTTACACATTGTCTTAGCTACTTTCCTAGCTGCTGAGACCAAAGACCCGATACCTAAAGTCAAAAGAGGAAAAGTTAATTTGGCCTTCAGTTCATAGAGGCTCCAGGGCATAGCTGGCTGGCTCCAAGACAAGGGTGACATACGCAGAGAGGCACTGCAGAAGGGAACAACAGTTCATTGCACTCAGAAGACAGCAAAAGCCAGCAAGGAAGGGAGAGGACAGGGCTTTTTTTGTGCCTTTTGTTGCATCCAGGGTCCTGGAACTGGGGCGGTGCCAAACCAGTCAGCGGACTGATTTGGCAGCCACACACCCTTAACCCTAGTGTTGCGCCAGAAAGCAATCCCAGCACCACAAACAGCAGATCCAGCCACCTGTACAACAGCCCCCAGGTGGCTGCATGAGACTTTCAAGGGACACCTAGACACATGTGGTCACTCAAAAGAACAGTAGGTCGAACGTGGGATGAAATGCACAAACCGTGCTGCTTTGTTTTGGATGGGGATATACAAGGAATTTTTAGACAATCGCAGTTTTTAAAATTTGGCATATGACAAGCATCTACTTTTCTAAACAAATAGCTAGAGAATTAAAGTGAAATAAATCATACAAGTTGAAATTTCACATGGTTTCGCCTATGAGAAACCCAAAATACAAATAAAGAGCAAAAAGGGCCAGGGAGATTGCTCAGTAGAATAAGTAAGTACCTGCCTGGCAAGTGCAGGGTCCTGAGTTAAAGCCCCAGTACCACAAAATAAATAAATAAATAAATAAATAGCAAAATAAAACACAGATATTAGGAAAGAGAGAGATCTTTTTCAAAGGGAAGTGGGAAAGAGATGAAGGAGGGGAAGCAGGAAAAGAGGGGTGGACAGGCAAAACAACTTTTTTAAAAAGTGGGAGATGCAGGGACCAGGGTTCAATCTCCAGGATACTGTGCTGGCCCTGCCCCCGGGGCACCCTGAGATGGTGATTGGGCACAGGGCATGGTGGTGTGTGCCTATTGTGCTAGCACTTGGGAGGCTGACAACAGGAAGATCACTAAGAATCCAATCTATGTAATAAGACCCTGTAGACCCTCAGGCCCTGTACTAAACACATGAAACAATAGATTTTTTTTATAAAGTGGAAATAAACTTGCAAGTGGGAAAAGAAGAGAACAAGGCAATAAAAACGTTGGGAAGAACAGGAGACAAAAAAAAAATTAAAATGTGTTGTGTGCCTACATCCACTCCCCACAACAGATGTGATCATTACATACTGCAAACCTGTACTAAAAAAAAAAAAAAAACTCCTAAAGGAAAAAAATGGCAAAATGCTAGGAAATGAGCAGCTTACTTTATGGGTGAGAGAAGAAAAAATTTAAGATGTAGGTTTAGAGAAAAATAATTTTAAGCATTTGCATGATTGTATGCTTCCAGATTATTCTCCACTTATTTTTTTTTTCTGTGTGTGTGTGTGTGTGCGTGTGTGTGTGTGTGTGTGTGTGTGTGTATTTTTGAGACAGGGTCTCGCTGTACAGTTCAGGCCGGCCTTGAGCTCAGTTTTGTAGCCCAGGCTAGTCTCGAACTCTCACTGATTCTCCTGCCTCAGCCTCCCGAGTGCTGGGATTACAGGCGTGCGCCACCATGCCCAGCTATCTTCCGCTTATTATGGCAGGGTCAATTTAAAACTTTCCCTGGAAGAAAAATAAGTCTGCTCCCTTAAAAGAAAAAAAAAAAGTTCATTGTGTCCCTACATGATGGTACACAGCACAAAATACTGAGCACCTGAGAAACTGACTTCGAAAACCTATTCCCAGCAGACATGGTGGAGTACACCTCTAACCTCAGCGTTCTAGGTGGCTAAGGCAGGATGCTCACAAGCTTCGCCCAGCCTGGGCATCTTAGCAACAAAGCAAAACCTTGTCTAGGAATGGATGGATGGATGAATGGACAGATAAATGGACAGAGGGCGGGCAGAAGAGACTAAGGGCTGAAGATATAGGTCAACGCAAAGGCCCCAGCTTCAATTCCCAGTACTAAAAAAGAAATAAAACTCATGCTCCTCATGCATGTTAACCTGAGCCAAGGAGCCTGACAAGAATGTGCCCTCTGCTCAGCTTCCACCACAGTGAGACCCACAGAGGCCAAGTGGGCCCAGGCTGGAAAGTGGCATTCAAATGTGCCTTCTGCCTCCAGAAAAGAGGGAGGAGTTGAGGAGGCTGGAAAGTTCTAGTGCCAGGCCTCCTTGTGATTTTCTGCTCTTTGTACTCTTTATTTATGTGTCAAAAGGAAGGAATAACTGGCCGCCTTCCATCTTACACACACTGTTGAGTGGCTGCGCTGGTACTTGTCCCCAGCAGACATATGCTTCCCACACCCACCCTGTCTCCTTGGAAACCTGAACCTCTCTGGGGCCACAGCAGCATGGCCTTCTCAGAGAACTCCTTCTGTCCCCATAATTGCCCTGGCACCCAACCCTCTTCCCGACACACAGCTGCTGCCCGCTTCCATCTCCATCTTCTCCTTCAGAGGAAACCCTTGAGCCCAGACACAACCCTCAGCGCACAGGCCCCAGGAGCTCAGAAAGGCCAGGCTTGCCCTATCCCATTGAGACGAGCATAGAAACCCAAGCTCAGCTGGTCAGCAAGGGTTGCTGTCTGCTGACAAATGACCAGTCCAGCCACCAAGGCAGAGAACCTGCTGGGAGGATGCAGAGAAAGGAGTTCCTCACTCCCAGAGGAGGCAGCAGGACCAGACAGTCCTGTCCTTCCTCTCTGGCCAATCAGGAATTGCTACAGACATTCTGCCTCTGAAGTGAGGACAGGGCATCATGGAGACCTCAAGCTGTGCCTCCAGGCTGCCCTGGTGAAACAAGCTAACCTACCCTAAAACTGCATGCACTAAGGGTTTCTTTCTACATCATGTGAGCAGAAGTCTTCTGCCCTGCAGAATGGACAATCACTATACCCACCAGGCAAACCTCCTGGCTTATCCTAATATGAACACATCCTTGGTTTTCTCCCCGGGAACCAGCCCCCTCCCCCCAATCCTCTGTTCCTGTGCTGTGGAGAGGATGGATGGGCTCCTCCCACCCCTTGCTTGGAGCTCCAGGGTAGAAAAGAAAGCATGGACAGCCAACCCCAAACTACTGGACAGCTGTCTCACAAACCTCTTCTGATCCCAGCCCTCAGGAAGCCTTCTGTTTTTAGAACGTGCAGAAAGAAAACTCCAGTTCTACTGGACCACTTGATTGGTAGACTATAAGCCTAGGCTTCTGATGTCACCTTCCCAACAGGAGACAAGAGATGGCTAGCATCAGAAGACACCCTGACCAAGCTGTCCAAGATCTGGATCCCTGTAGGCCTGACTCTAGTAACCACAAATGAGTTCGAGTGGTGTGAACCACTAAACGACCTTCTGCTTCCTAAGGCTAAGATGTATCTTGGCTATGAGGGTTCCTGTTACACCGCAGCACCACGCACCTATCCCATACGGCACGATCTTGCTCTGGGCTCCCCATAGCTGCTGTGACAAAGACCATGCTTTTCACCCTTGCATCTTCCATGCCTAGACAAGAAGTGGGCCCACAGAGCCAGGCCTGGTCCCTGAAAACTGTCATTAAAATCCTCCCAGGCTCAGTTTCGTAATTTCAAAAATAGGGTGTTTAATCACAAAGACAGATAACAACAAAAGGGTGGTAAGGATATGAAGAAGCTGGAGCCCATGAGCACCACTGGCTACAACACAAAACACTTTAACTGCTTTGGGAAACAGCTTGGCAGCTGCTCAGAAAGATTAAAAACTGGCACTACCATACCACCAGCAATTCCACCCCTAGGTCTGGACCAAGGGAACTGAAAATCTGTCAATACAAGGACCTGTGCATGAGGTTCACGACGTGTTTAATCAACAAGCCGGAAGTAGAATAAGCCAAGTATCTATCAACAGATGAATGTAGAAACAAGGTGGCACAGAGCAGGGTAAAGTATTATTTAGTCATAAAAAAGGAATGCAGTATTGATTTGTGCTGTACCACAAATGCATCTTGAAAACATTATGCTGAGCGGGTGGAAGAACCCAGACACCCAAGGCCACATACCGTGTAGTTCTATTTATATGAAATGTCCAGAACACGCAAATCTGTGGACAACAAAAGTATGGGAGCAACTGGCTCATGGAGTCTGGAGGAAATGAGGGAAGGGACTGCTAAATGAGACTTCTTTTATGGAAGGTGAACACCTCCTCAAACTGACTGTGGCAAGAGCTGCTCAACTGTGTGCATACACTAACATTTACTACTGAATTGTAGTAAATTCTAGTACACAGTACTAGAGAATGGACCCAGAGCCACTAAGCTACATCCCAAGCCCTTTTGTTTTTAATTTTGACACAGTATCGATGGCTGGTAACTTGCAATTCTCCTGCCTCAATCTTCCCAGCAGCTGGAGTTACAGGCATGCCCATGTGCATCCGACTTGTATATTCTAAGGAAGGGATCATCATTTGTATGTCTCACTGCTGGGTGACTTGAACCACTGGTGGTACATGCTTCACTATCCTATGAGATAGATTTTTATTATTTTTATAGACCGACATATGAGACAGTGTCTATCATCATCACCAGTGGCACAATCCACCAGATGGGACAGTCATGCACGTACCACCAGCGGCTCAAGCAGGCAGCAAGGTGTCAATGACTTTACACTTCTCAATCATATCCTGATCAAGCTGGTACCAAAAAGAGGGAACAGGACAGCTGAACCAGATGGGGGCCAAGACCCCTTACCACTGTGACCCACTGTGAGTCTTTATGGAATTTGAGGTGAAACCAGAAGAAAGTCTAGCTGTGTAACACTGTGGCACTCAGCTTCACCTATGAAATGAGAGGGAAGCCTCCTTCTCAGGGGTGGCTATGAAGATAGGGAGGTCAGAGAGACACACAGACATTCCAACATCACCAGGCAATGCTGAGTACGGAGTTGCAAAGCTGGCATTTGCTGATTTGTCCCTTATACACAGCCATACCTTGTGTCCATTGTCTTAGTTAGCTGTGGGCAACTGCACCCTAAAGTGCTTCATGGAGATCTTAAAAGAGAGTGAGAATCACATTCACCTAATTTTTATTACAACTGTTCCACTGTTATCACTGATCTCTTGTCATGCCTTATTTATACACTAAACCTTATCAGAGATACATATGTTTAGGAAAGAATACAGGACATACGTATACAGCTGTGAATATGCAGTGGTAAAGCATCTGCTGAGGACCTTGGAATGCAGCCTCAGGGGGAATCCCTGCTTGTCCCATTCTGTCCCATGCACATCACCCTGCCATAAAGTGCCAGTGTGCTCCTTTATGGATAGATTTTTTTCTATATTACACCAACCTTAGAAATCACAAGGATGTACTTTCATTTCATTTTCTTTTTTTTTTTTTTTTTTTTTAGATAGAAAAGAAAGAAAATGCAAGTAAGTTATGGCAAGGAGCAAATAAAGGGTTTTCATCTTCTGCTTCCAAAGCCAAGACCTGATCCCTGACTGCTGCAAACTCCTTCCATGTGTCTCCATCCCAGCAGGAGGACAGTAAGCCAAAGGCTCAGGCCTGATGACAGGAGTTTGGGTTTCAAACCAAGACTCCTATAACTAGTCTCGGTTTGGGGCTTCTGGCTCCTCAGCTGTCAAGAAGTGCAAGGACTCCAAAGACTTCACTAGTCCATTCGATGGTTCTTTCCTCCTGTGTAGGGAGAGGAACAACTGTTGTGCACGCATTCAGGGCAGCCCCAGCGATTTGGTGAGGGCTGATGGTGTCCTAGGCCTTCTGCCTGTCCTGAGTGCACTGCATGCATCAGCGTCTCTGCTCCCACCGCTGGCCTTACTAGCTGCTGCTACAGCATTGGGTGGGTAAGAAAAGGGAAGCGCAGAAACGCTTCATAACTTCCACAAGTTAATGCTCAATATTCACTGAATTAGACTCTTCACTGGGTACAATAAAACTGCTGCCTCTCAGCATCAGAATCTTAGGGATCAGTACGATGCATCTTTTATTAAAGGCCTAGAATGTGCCAGACCTGGCTTTATCCCCACAACACTCCTACAGGTTCATAGCATTTTCACCAGAACCATTGTACAGAGCAAATCAAGGCTAAGGATGTTCACCCAGGGCCACCCAAATGCTGACCACAGCAGAATTCCACCCCACTGTGCCTGTTTCAGGGACTCTATGTATCAGTAATCAAATGATTTGGTTTTTCTGCTGATGAAATCGGTCCTTCTCCAGGTAGGAAACCGAGCAGTGATGTATGGGTCCCATAGGTGTGTGACCACAACTTCCTTGTCTTTTGTATTCAAAACTCCCTCATATTCCTTCTTTAACCACAGTGGGGAAAGAACCATGTCTTTCTTTTTTTAAAAAAAGACAGGATAGGAGGCCAGTAAAGCCAGAGAGATGACCAAGGACACCAGGGTGGGCCTGGAAGGCAAGATAGGGACCATGGAGGGTATGTGCAACAGGAGGGCTGGGAAGCAACATGCTCGAGGGAGAGAGCAAAGTCCTGGCTGCGTGGACCATCGCAGGTGAGTGAGGCAAAGCAGGGAAGTGTCGTGAGACACTCTCTCACCAAGAGCAGCACACAGACAGGCACCACACTCAAACACACAGCACAGATGCAGGGCCACACATGTACACAGGCAACAACCCCTGGGTGATGGGCCCAAGATGGGCACACTATGCTGATGAAAGGCATGCCCACGGCTTGTTGGGACAGAGATTGCCGATGGCCAAGTACAGACACCTGACCTCTCATGCAGAAAGGGCAACACAGGCCCTGAGTGAGCCCCTGCCACGCAAAGGTCCAAGGTCATCCTTAGAGACAACACTATTTATGTACAATCATTGGCCTAGAAGAATAATCCAACATTTAGGAAACCTGTTATTTTAGCCACTGGGTCTCTATTTTCTATTACACACACACACATTTTTTTTTTTTAATTGTTTTCCATGACTAGAGTTCAAATTCATGACCTTGCACTTGCCAAGCAGGCACTTGTGCCACGGAGCTATCTCCCCAGCCCCTATTTTTATATTTTAAAGTAAGGAAATAGGAGCCAGAGAGATAGCTCAGCAGTCTGAAGAGCCCACTTAGGCAACCGTAGGGACCGTGGTTCGATCCCCAGCACCACATGCTATGCCAGACCCACACCCAGGGCAGGCTGAGCTGGCCATGAAAGAGACAAAGAAAGAAAGTGAGAAAGAGAGAGAGAGAGAGAAATTTTTTATAAAAAAGGAATTTTTTTTAAATAAAATAAAATAAAGTAAGGAAATAGGCATCACAGTTCTAAACGCAAAGTGGAGTTTTTCACTCTAGAGACACAATGAGTTCATCTTTTAAAGACATTTGTTGGGCATGGGGGGGGGGGGCAGGGATCCCAGCACTTTGGAAGGCTGAGGCAGGACAATCATAAGATTGAGCCCAACTCAGCCAATTTAGCAAATCAGCATGATTCTGTCTCAAAATGAAAATATAAAGGGCTAAAAACATAGATCTCTGTAGGAAACTCTGAGTTCAATCACCAGTACTGGGGGAAAAAATGTTAAAACATAAAAACAATATGTAAATGCCACCATATTAGCTACACTGCTTTGTCCCAGCAGGCACAGGCCCAGAACCTGAGCTAACCCCATGCACCTATCTAGGTCTGACAGCCAGCAAGTCAAAGCCAGACAGTGGTGCGACTCCACCCTCCGTAATCCTCAGGCGCGTGTGAGGGCCCACAGCCTGCCAGATTATCAGTAAGGTGATAACGCTTGGATATTATGCCTGCCTGGCACCGCGGGAGTGTGGCTCCCTTGAGCCACATAAGCTTTCACTTCCTGTTATCTACACCTGCACCAACTTCAGAAGCAAATGAAAGCACCCAACAAACTGTATTTTAGAAGCTTATATTCAAAAGTGAACAGACAAAGATTAAAGTGATCCCTTAAAATCCTGGTCTCTTAAGATAACCAGTAAATACAGACCAATACACCTAATCATACGCACTATTGTGTTCAAAGCTTCTACGTATGCCAGGTAACACGAGTGACATGGATTATTAAAGCCATAACGTACACTGATGAGTTCAGTTCTACTAGGTGCTTTTGAACACACACACACACACACACAAATTCTAGAAGATGAAAGAAGCTAAGAAGTTAGACAGCGTTACATCACCCAGTATTCGAGTTGCTGCAGTACGCACCTGCGATCCCAACTACTCAGTTAACTGAGACAAGAGGCTTGCAAGTTAAAGCCCAGCAACTCAGCAATGTGAACTTCAATCTTTCTCAAAAGTTGACGATATATCTCAGTGAAAAGGCCCCAGGTTTCATCCCAAGTACTTCTGAAAAACAAAACAAGCCTCTTTAAACCAACCTCAGCTACACTTAAGTCCGTGCTCTGAACTACTGTGCTATATAACCTGACAGGCACATGTAACCACCCTGACCAAGACCTGTTACAGTTTGAGCCAGGACCACAGGATTAATGGCCTTCACATTATCAAATTTTTCACCATGAGAGAGTCAAATGACTCCTGCAAAGTCCTGTTTTCCATGCTGCTGCTGCTTATTTTTACCCAGGGCCTCACACATGGTTGACATGCTGAGCTATGTCCTCTTCCAGGTCCTGTTTTTTTTGTGGGACCAGGGTTTGAACTCACAACCTTGCACTTGCCCAGCAGGCACTTGTGCCTCGGAGCTATCTCCCCAGCCCCTGGTCCTGTTTTTAAAAAAATTATGTATAGCCAGCAATTTATGTTTCAGTGAATGAGCAAATAATCTTTTTTTTTTTAATTTTTAACATTCTTTTTTACATATTTGGTACAGGGTCTACAGTGTCTCACTACACAAGCCAGACTTGTAGAGATCCTCCTGTATTCTGCCTGCCACATACTGGGATTATAGGTACCCCAGGGGTGGGACCAACACGGCACACCAGAGATTAAACCCCAGTCCCTGTGTCTACTTTAATCCACTGGGCTATCTGGCCAGCCCAATAGTTTGTTTTTTTTTTTTTTTTTTAAATTTACTTTTTTATTTTTTTATTTTATTTATTATTTTCTTGTTTCAGAACCATTTGTTTATTCACTCATTTCCATGGCCGGCTCAGCCCGCCCCAAGGGCAGGGCTGGCGCAGCATGTGGTGCCGGGGATCGAACTGTGGTCCCTGAAGCCGCCCAAGCTTCCCCAAGCAGGCGCCTTAGACCACTGAGCCATCCTGCTGGGCCCCCCAATAAAGTTTTGAAGAAGTTATTTCCATACTATTTGTGGAGCAGAAAAACTGCAATGAAAGAAAGAAAGAAAGAAAGAAAGAAAGAAAGAAAGAAAGAAAGAAAGAAAGAAAGAAAGAAAGAAAGATCAAGTCATGCATCAAGGTGTCAGGGACCTCTGTCACTCTATACCTGGAGAAATGTGAGGGACTAAAAAAGCATGGAAAATGATAGCTTTGTAGACTTGAGACTACAAATCAAATTCATCCCAAAGGCAGGCATGGTAGGGACACAGAGCACATGGCAGGCATTAGAGACATTCCCTGACAGGGTAGCTTTTTAATAGGAACTTACTGTTAGCACACATTGTTTTGCCTTTTACCAATTTGTTGAATAAAATCCATTGCTTAATAAATAGTCTTTGCCAAGTACACATTTTGGGGGAGTACTAAGGAGACTCCTAATAAGAAATTCAAATCGAGAGTTACCCAAGACAATGCCTGCCTTCCGACCTAATGGGAGAATAAGTCTGTCAGGTCTTAATTAAGTGCTCAAGCTAGAAAGAAAAGCACTCGCTCATGCTTGGTACAACAGTACCTCGGATATTTCTGGTAGTCAGAATGAAAGTCACATTTGCCAGAGAATGTTCACATACATGAAGGTGACCTCTTTGGTTCTGGGCCACCGTATGTGTAGGAAAACCTGCAGAAGGCTGCAAGAGACAGACCACACCAACATGTCAACAAAGATAGTCTGCTGTAAGGATGTAGGGCATGGATGTCTAAATGGTGTCTCCATTGAAAGATTTACTGAGGGTGTTCAAAAGTAGGCTGGTGTAAGATAGGCAGAATGATCAGAAAACAGCACTTTCTGGATCAACGGTAATTTTGAGGTCAACAAATGAACAAACAAGAAAAGGGTGCAGTGGCTCCTGCCCATAGTCCCAGTAGTCTGAGAAGTTAAGGCAAGAAGAGGCTCACAACCCAACCTGGTCAACTGAGTGACTGAAAAATGAAAAGGGGTGGATTAAAGTGGCCATAAACAGGTGCTAGGGCCCGGGATTCTATCCCCAGGCCTGCTGTGCCAGCCCTGCCCCCAGGGCATGCTGAGATGGCAGTTGAGACTGGGTGTGGTGACACTCACCTGTAATCCTACCTCTTGGGAGGCTATAAACAGGCAGTGAGACCCTGAACACCCTGTAGACCCTACCCTAAAAATACAAAAACAAAAATGAAAAAGGACTAGAGACCTAGCTCAGTGTCATGTCCCTAGATTCAACCCTCTGTTATAGGGAGAAAAAAAAAAGAACAAAGAGATGAATGAGCAAAGGTGTAATTACATAACATGCACTTAAGGGGGCAAGGAAAGAAATGAGTGCATATGCACACGTTATTCCCACAATGGCAAACAAAACAGTTTAATGTCCCACTCTAGCCCACATAATCACCACAAAATGCACAGGGACATGGACATCCACGCTTCTCGATGGCGATGAGGCCAGGACTCAAAACCTGTGACCAAGCCTGCACGCGCAACCTGCACCACTGGGGCTAACAGCCCCCAAGAACAGGTCATGGTCACAGAGGGGAGTGACAGGCGTGAAGCCACGAGAAGCCCTTTATCCAACCTGTGAAGCGGCAGGCACTGCTCGTCCTCCATCCATCCTGCTGGAGGTGGTGAAACGACACTCTGGAAACCAGGAGAGGCCTGCAAGCTCAAAACTGGCTTGCAGATGGTGAGCTGTTCCGCAACACTCTGGCAGGGAGCAACAGGGCAGTTTATGTGGACACATGCGAGTCCCCAGCCTGCCTCTCTATCCCCAGCCAGTCGCGGGCCCAACTGCTAGACCCTTGTTCGTCTCTGCAGTGTGAAAACAGGGATATATGGTAAAGCCTGTGGGTGGCTCTAATGGGCAAGCCTACCACATCCGAGGGACAGTGGCTGGTATGGGTCACTCGTGTGCTGGCTGTACCTCCTCCTACCAGATCTAGGCCACACGTCAATGCCATTCTCATGGAAAAATCATTCAGCTCCCAATCACTCTGAAAGGCATCACCCCAAAGGTGGTGGCCCCAACACTCACCTGCCTGCCCATCTTCAGCTCCCTGCAAAGGCCACAGAGATGTGAAATGTCCCTGCCCCATGGGTCCCACATGCTCCTCCCAAATTTAGTGCACCTCTCCCCAGAAACAAACTCCTTTGGCTCTGACAAATTACCACTCCCTTCCCTCAGAGAGCAGCCACTTCTGTGCTCACAGTCCCCTCAAACAGTCTAGGCTGCCCTATTGAGAAGAGCTTCTGCAAGGCTTGGTGGCACATACCTGGGATCCTTGCTACTTGGGAGGCTGAGGCAGGAGAACCACCAGTCAGAAACGTGATGGGAAACTCAGTGACTTAGCAAGACCCTGCCTCAAAATAAAAATTAAATGAGATAGACAGACATTAAAGGGCTGTGGGCATTGTTCACAAGTCAAAGGTTCACAATCTACAGTGGAAGTATAAGTACTACATGTTAGAAAGAAGTAAGACAGAGGGAGAGACGGGTGGGGGCAGACTGAGCTCAGCGGTCTAATTGCCCACCTGGAAAGGACCTGGGCTTGATCCCAATACCAATGCCATGCCAGCCCTGAAACCAGGTGTGTGGTATCACACACCTGTAATCCCAGAACTGAGGAGGCTGAGACAGGAGAATCACTATGAGTCTGAGCTGTGTGGCAAGATCCTATACCAAATAAATAAATAAAAGTTTCTAAAAATATATTTAGAAAAGAAAAGGAAAGGAAACAAAAAGCTATTTTGCTGGATGGGAGATAAATTCCTATGGGAAAAAATCCCAAATGAAAACTTGGGAGTTATGTTTGTTTGTTTTAACTTTCTCAACATGCATCATCAAACAGTCTAAACAAAAGGAGGAGACAGAAGTTCTGATACTTCGTACTCTTAAAACATAAGTTTGGGTCAGATTCCTATTGCTTAACATGCAGGCCCCAAGTAGTTATTGTTTATTGATGCCAAAGCTCTGTTAGGGACTCTGATCACCCCTAAGACCTGAACCCTAGCCACTGCCCTCCCACTGGAAGTCAAGGAAGCAGTCACTTGCTCCAGGACACCAAAACTGGAAGTGGCAGGGTATTGGTGCCTATGACAAAGAACAAAAACCACCCTGTCTGGGGGGAAACACTCCAGACTGCTCCAAGGATGTTAGTATTGTGAAAGTCAGCACTATCAGAAAAGTCTGTTTTTGGCTTCAGACTCAATCAGTCTTGACCCACCCCAGGAGCTGGCCTTATTGGTGGGGGCACCCCACCAACACGGGGTATGGGACTGTATCAAGCTTTGTGTCTAGGTTGGCCTAACCAAATGACCAGGACAGGCCTCATCAGCCTGCAATTCTTAAAAGTAATAAAACAAAGAGAAGCCTTGCCCAAAGTGTCTGCTGGTTTCACAATAAACACTTTGGGGTGACAGGAGGAACAGAACACAGCTTTCCCAAGACTAGAGGTCCACTGATTTCCTTCCTCAGAGGGAAGCCAAAGGCAAATGGCACTAAGAAGCCATGAAGGGGACAGAGGGACAGAGTGGGGAGATCCTGGGAGAGAGCTGTACAAGAAAGGGAATAGCAGGACGGAGCGGGGGAGGGGCAGCAGCAGCAGGATGTGCACCTGCACAAGGCCTGGAGCAGATGCCTCGCTGGAGACAAGCAGGGTGCTGCACTTGACACCAGCCTGGCACCACAGAAGGGCCGCACAGTTCACCATGAATTCAGATCAAAGCCCTTTCTGGATGCAGTCTCAGAGACAGACTTAGTTGAGGGGTTTGGGGGGGGGTGGCTGGTAAAAGCAGACCAAGCCTGCAAAGTCTGAGTCTATCCTAGACTGTGCTCTGCTCCTGGAAGGAAGCCTCAGTACAGAGAAGCAAAGCCTGATGTCAAGTTTTGGATCCCAGCTGGGGCAACTTCTCATGCCTGCGACCTGTGCAGTCACACATGACCCCACACTCAGCAAAGCTCCACAAGGGAAAGACCTGCCCTTCAGTGAATGCTCTGCTGCCACTGTCTGGAATCCCCAGTCCGACAGTGGTACTAGGGGTTCCATCAAGGGCCACTGCACTGAGTTACATCTCTTAGTCTTTATTTAATAGCACTGTGAGACAGGGTCTCACTTAGTCACTAGTTTACCAGAGCTAGGCTAGAACCTGTGACTCTCCTGCCTCAGCCTACCAGAGGCCAAGGGTTACAAGTGTGTGTCATCTCACCTGGCTCTTAATATTTTTTAACAAGGGAACAATAAAGTTTGAACTTGGCTGGCAAATATGTACATGGTCTACTACTTTCTTGAATTTACTGTTGCCTCCATAAGGATACCTATGGGAAGAGTGAAAATTATAAGTTTTTAGAGACAACTTGTTTCATTGGCCATTTACACTCTAAAACTTGACTTCCTGGTTCTAGCTTCTCCAACTCTGTAGGCAGTTCTTCACCTCCCTCCAATACATGTTCAAAGAATGAAGCCAAGGGCAAAGAACAACAGCCAACAGTGCTGAGTAGGACTATTAGAGCCCGAGAAAGAGTGAGACACGGGTGGCACTAACAGGTTAAACCGGGACTGGCAGCCCTACATGCATGTCTAGTGTCCTGGCTGGGTGAGTGCCATCCACTCAGAAAGTCACGCCCAGAGCCTCAAACCCATGCTATTCTATTCATAGCCATGGAGTCACCACCCTTTACACACACATACACACAGGCACACAGGCAACACACGCACATGTGCGCACGCACACACACATGTGTGCACGCATGAAGCACTGCCAGCCCCACTGACCCTGTTTCATCTTTAGTCCCTTGCATACTTCAAACACCACAGACCAGGTCATCCCAATGGTGCACTCCTGAGAGAAGAAAGCCAAACATAAAGCTGTATGCTGGAGGATCAAGCAGTCATTAATACTTATTCAAAAGCCCTTTTATGATGCGAGAGGAACTACTAATACAATATGAAATGGAGTGTATAATAAAAGTGGGCACAGAGCCAGGCATTTGCCCATCTGTACACATCTGTAATCCCTGCAATCCCAGTGTTCAGGAAGCTGAGGCAGGAGGATCACAATTAAAGCACATTGATCATGGGCAACTTAGCAAATTAGGAAGACTTGCTAAAACCCTGTCTCAGGATTATAAACAAACAAAAAGTAAGCTGCAGATGTAGCTCAGTGTGAATACCTTAGGTTCAATCCACTCAACCACAAAAATAGTGAAAGGATCATGAACCATATAGTTTCATTTTAAAAATAACATATCTGTACATATATACAGCACATGTTTAAGTATACTTAAATATACACATTCACATATATCTGCTAACATAGATATGAATATAATTGTGATCCCACTGGCTACAACCCACAGCAAAAATCATGGGCTGCTCTGAACCAGAGGGTCCTCAACAATCACAGCGTGGCTTGAACAGGACCATCACTGAAGTCCTCCACAGCTCCAACCCGTCCCCACACCTGGAGGGCAGGGGTCTCTAGTCACACTCCAAGTCTCGGACGCAAACTGGCACCTACGTGCTCCCTCATTCTGATGTGAAACTTTACCACTCACATGGCATGGAGAAAGGGAAAGAAATCATCTTTCAAAGATATGGACAGAGACCATGGCTATGAACACATCACCACTTTTTAATATGTTATTTTCTGAGTTATTCATTGTGTCACCCTCTCTGACCCAAGGGCCTAGGATTGTTTCCCAAGTAATAGCGCAAGCTCAGGTTCAAGAGAAAAGACTCACTCTCCTCCAGCTCACCCAGGGTGTGCAGTCAGGCTCACTGGGAGTTTCCCATTCTGCAAGAGAAACCATTTCCTTCTGAAAAAGAAGCCAGCCAGGCTCTTCTGTGACCACCCAGGATCCACGCTGCACACAGGTGTTTGATTACACACAGGGATCGGCGTAATTAAGAGCATGAGGCAATCATCTCGATGCAAGGAGGCAGGTGAAGGAAGGAAGAACAGAGTGTGGGCAATGCTCTGGGAAATAAATTCCACAGCCTTTCACCAAGTTGAAATCTTGGCTTTGCACACACATAGAAGCGAGCCTGGCCTGAACTTAGCTCCAGTGGATATCTGCCAGATCACAAAATTTGACCCAATTGGCCTGCCTTACCACAGAGAGGACCACTGCTGGAACGGCAGATGGTGTGGCCGGTCAGAGCCAACAGGCACAGCCGGATGGCAGCCGCAAAATGGCAGCACATGGCTGGCCAATCCCAGGGCGGAGTTCATGCTTCAGAGAGCCATTTTTATAATGCATTACAAACAACAGCATCAGAGTAGACTAGCACCTGATTTTCTGCTTTTGCAGACTTCAATTACTGCTTCTTCCATCCTATAAAATGTAGCTAATTATCCCCTCTTTTTTTTCTCTTGTCACCTCATGCTGCCTTACAACAGTAAAACAGCCGCTAACCTCTGTCCATGGAGGAGGATCTGCCTGGGAGCAGCACTAGAAATCCTTCATGACAAAGAAGGTAGGGTCGCTGTTTTCCCACAATGTTTTAGGGACCTGAAAAAAAATGGTGAGTTACAAGTATTACTTCAATTTAAATAAACTATTACCAAATACAACCTTATTTGTTGTGAGAGGCTCAATTTTTTGCTTAAATTAAAATTGCTGGTAACATGGAACACAACCCTATCAGTCCCTGCTTAATACAGGTCATTTAAAAAGAGCACCATCCAAACATCCCGCTTTGTTATAGTTTTCTCTGCTCATTATGGAAACCTTACCTACCTTTAAACTATGCTTTTTAACATCTCTGGTCTTTATGTTATTTACTGAGTATCTCACACCCCTAATAAAATGTCAGTACAAATAACCAAGTTGTCTAGGAGAAAAGAAAAAACTAAAACTTTTCCAACCTTCTCTGGCTGGTCAAGGTAAATATTTCTAGATGGCCTGAGAGAGTCACATTCCACAAATGCTTTTTCTCTTTCCTCTGAAATTACAAGAGATTATCATTTCATTCAGCAATGAGCCTAACTAAATTGAAACTCAGTATATCAGAATTAAATATGTTCCATCTACTCAAAATGAACAGTGTATTATTTATCACTAATACTTAATGACACAAAAACTGATAACTTTCCCCGATTATCCCACTGATTGCATCTAGTCTCGCATCATCGATTCTCCTGGTCATTAGCATAATCACAGAGCATCAACTCCGGCTTATGCAGCAAGTTTGGTAACAAGAGCTGAAAGTAGACACACACTATTTTAAAAACATATTCCGATTTCCATCTAAGTATATCTTTATTTATATGGCTTTCTTACCATGAAGATGCCAGTCCTTTAAATTATGCAAAAATCACTTTCTACACTGAAGAACAAGGTGCTATATCATAACAAGGATCCAGAAGTATAAAGCGCCTGTTAATTAAACATCGCTTTTTAACTCACTACCCTGCATATATAACTGTTAAGTTCTAAGCCAGGTCTTTAAATAAGAATGAGAAAATGGCTAGGTGCCTTCAAATGGATGCTTTGCCTATTTTTTTTTCTTAATGTAAGCAATCCACCACTTGATAATTTCTTTGTCATTCAAATTCCGATACATGGTTGAGATTATTTAAGGACCCCCCAAAAAAATACTAGCAAATAAACAAGGTGTGAAGTTATAGAGTACAGACTGAGGCATTCATGTTTATCCTAAATTTTCAGTGTATAGCACTTCAGAATGCTGCTGGGTTTTAGGGTGAAATGCAAAGAACTTGTCTTGAATTAATATTCAGCACTTCAAAAGGTTCATGCAGAAAAAAGGAAAAGATAGAGCTACATGTACCCAGGTAGAGGAAATGTACTAAGTGTATTAGATTTTTTTAAAAAAGCAAATTACTAAAGAATACCTACAGCAAGATTCCATCACTATAAATCTTCAAGATGAAAAACAAGAGCTCATATTTGAGGGACTATGAGACAAAAAAAAAAAAAAACAAGCCTGCTAAGAACAGGGTTGGCTCACCTGCAGGAGAAGGGAAGGGGTGACAGCAGGAAGGGACAGCCTGGAGCATCTCCCACCTAAGGTGCAAGCATGTTCTTTTCCAAGCTGGGCTACAGGCACACAGGTGCTCAGCAAGTTCTTCTTTGTTCCTTTTCAGTCTCTTACATTTTTTATAATACAAACAAAAATATAAGCACGAGGTTCTACCAGAAATGGCTTTGCAAACATCTGCCCAATTTTTTTTTTCCCTCAAAATCTCTGCACTCTGATGCAACCAGGTGACAGGGGTCGAAGGCTGCACCATTTTATTCAACTACCAGGGCACTGGTTACAAATGCTGAAACCCTGGATCCCAACACAAAATCCATTTCCGCTGTTTTCAAAATTGCTTATTATTACCTCATACTTAAAGAATTCTTTAACCTCAGCACTGTGCTATGGGAAAGTCATCTCTAACAGAGATACTCTCTATATTTAGTAAAGCCAACTGTCCTTCTTCCTAAGCAAAACAAAACAAAAGCAGACACTGAAGTGAGATCTTTCTTTAAGGATCTTACAAATTTTCATGGCTACGAATACACTTGCAGGGATGAAGAGGCTAGAAGCAGACCTGATATATAACTTCGGGACAAAGGAGTGTGAGTGAAAGGCAAACTCTGGCCAGGTGGGCAGATGCATCTTCCAATCCTGCATCCCCAACCCAGAACAGTCAGTCAGACCTTGAGCTGTAGTTGCCAAAAAGACAGTGAGACAAAGGCAGAGGCATCCCTAGTGAGCGGCAAGGAAGATGACTTGCTTCTACAAGTAGAAGAATTTATTGTAAGCCTACCAAAGTTAAGGCTGCACGTTTACTGTCAACACGAATCACCCTGCAACAAAAGCCATTATTTAGAAAATAAGATGAATGCATTTAAGCAGTTGAACCTTTCTTAAACCCAGGGGAGGCATGCAAAACGGCAGCAAGTCTGCAACAACGTGCCTGATGAAGCCCATGAAAGAAGACCAATACCAAGCCATCTTCTTTCTCAATATGCTACGTATTTTGCCCCAAATTATCTGCCACTGCAGAGAGACAGTCACAATTTCTAACAAGGCTGCATCCCTTTCTCAAGGTTTAACCAGCTTCTTTCCAAATAATTAAACATGGCCAAGTTTCTATTAGAAAACATCTACAATACATGACTTAAAAGGGTCTGTCATTGATTCCCTAATGAAATATCAGTTAATTACTTAACCTTCCTTAATGAAATGATTAACATCCTTTCAACAAACAAGACAGCATGATTTAACATCAAGCTGAGATTTCATCAACCAGTGACAGTCGTTGTTACTGCACATCCTCTACCACTGCACCTTGCAGTCTTTCAATCACCTCTGTTTCTTATCTTTTTGAGAAACACTTTATTCAGTGACAGAGAGCCTGGTTTTAAAACTTGGCCCAAATGAGTTTGTCTCCTTTTTTTTTAAGTGCTTCAGAGTCCCAGAATCATTTCAAATACCACCTCAATCCAAAGCCAAGGTAAAGACCCAAACATAAAAACAACTGCCAACTTTTTGGCAGCAATTAAAATAAAGCCACACCCAAAGTCAAAATGGAAATCTGAAAAAAAAAAATTAGGTGAGGATGTTTTGGACAAACACTTTCTTACTGGGTAACTTCAAAAGGCACATTATAAACACAGACAAAAAACATCTGTACAACTTTTATTTAAATAACTCTTTTGATCTCAGTAGTTAGATCTTTAGCTGAATCCCTGAATATTTAAACAAGCCTCTTCAGCATTTTATTTTCCTTTATCTCACGATCTTGGAAGATGCATTCTGCTTAGGATTCTGTTTTATTTGCATGGCATCCTTGGGTGAGCTATTTCCATCAATATTCCAACACACCCGGTTATATACCCTGATTGAGAATTTCACAAGGTGCCTAGGGAAGTCAAAATATGTGTGCCAGCAGAGTTAATCTAATGAGTAAACAGTTCAGGTTTTTAAAATAAGATTGAACACTCAGGGAAATAAAAGTCTAGAAAGCCAGTTGACACTGATTATTTGATACAATGTGACAATGCCCATGGGAGGGGGGGGGCATAGATGCGGCAAAAAAATAAATAAAAAGTCAATATCTGATACTTCCTAAAAACTACCACTGTCCCAAGTTCTCCCTATTACTCTGATAGATGGCGAGGATCTTGTTCAGTCTGTTTCTCTAACATTTGTTGTTGAGCTCAATTCTGGAAGCAGTGCATCTATGCCTCTCTCCAGTTTCACAATAGCCAAGCAACCCAAACCCTTATGACAGGTTGTCAGCTTTCCTCCAGCTCTGATCACTGAGGAGTCCAGCTTTGCCACCTCAGTGTTCATAAGAATCACATGGCCAATTTAGACTGCAAAGGCTGCCCCCACTCCTGTGTGGTCTGTCCAGCAGCAAGACCAGTGAGGTGGGATTCCTCTCATGATAGTTTTTTAAAAAACCACTCCTTTTCATTTTTAAGATATGCTTTAATTTCATTCATATGCAATCAAAAAATATAGGATACATCAGGTGTGGTGGTATATGCCTGTAATCCCAGCATTCAGGAGGCAGGCAGAAGGATCACAAGTCTGAAGGCAGCCTGGACTATAGAGCGAAACTGTCTCAAAATGACATAAAAAAAAAATACATGGTAGGTCTCAAGGTTAAGAAAAAAATCAGTGCTACAGAAGAGAGATTTCAGTTCCAGAATCTCTGGCAGCATGAATCACTTGGCCCATGGGTCTGTTTTAGTGTGTATTAGAATTGCAAGGGAAAGTTTGTTATAAATGTACACTCTCATGTCAGTCAGCAAGAATTCTAATTCAAAGACCTGTATTTTTAGTAACTGCCACACACGCACACATGCATACAGGCACACACATATGCGCACATGCACACATGCACGTGCGCACATGCGTGCACACACAGTCACTTCTGGATGCAGGTGAGCAGAGAACCTGACGCTTAAGTGCGCTGAATGAACACCACCTGCACTCTCCTTTCACCTCAGGCTCAAGCACTAGCCTCCACCCTACCCCACCCTGTGCTCAGCTAGCCCCAGCTGGAGAGACACCAGCACTGTGCAGTCAGACACTGCCAACTCAGGGACAACAGACACTGGGCCTGGAGGCATCTCACGCCTGTACCCCTGCATCACTAAGCTCAAAGAACACACCTTCAAATAGTATCCCTTAATTCACAGGCAGGAACTGAGGGCACAGAAAGCCAAGTTTGGGCTCCAAGGCACAGCCTCCAGGGAGAGGAAGGCACCTCAGCAAGTCAGTATTGAGCATGACACTAGAAATCCTGCTCAGTGTCCCAGTAAAAATGACCAGATTAGCTAAAATCAGGGACTCTGACAAAATGTGGAGGCCCACGTCGCTTACTAGCAAGAAATAAATCTATATCCAAATACAAATCTTCATTCGAGCCTGAAAAAATTTGTCCTAACATAAACGGGCCCAACACTGCCACCGTCGGACCCACTGACTGCTCCTAAGCAGACTGTGCTGCAACCTGCTAGCCTCTAGTCTCTTCAGACCGGTTAACCAAGACAGAAGGACCTGAGCTTTTTATTTAGTGATCTCTTGGTCTCAGCTGCCTGAATTAGCAGCAACTCAAGGAAATATATTCATCACAGAATGATCCTGAGTGTAAAGAACAAAACGGTAAATAGAACCCTGGAACACAATTTGGTACTTACTCTTTTTTATAAGAAATCTATTTTATTAAAACTATGCTTTGGAAAGAAAGTGCAATTAGCTTCACACAGGCTCTGCTGCAGTGCTCCTGAACATATCAGACATATGTAAATATTTCGCGATATCAGTTCCATTTGAGTAGACCTGTCAAGATATTTACAGGGCTTGACAGTACTTCTGTCTTTAATTAAATTTTTGCCCAGATACTTTAATGTAATTTAAATAGATTATTAGTTGTCAGGACCTAATATAAATTTTGTTTACGATTTAGTTACTTTAAGTACTCGGATTGAAAAAACTAAACCTCACAACTGAGCAGCTTTCAGCATGAAGACAACAACTAAAAAGCTCCCACTCTGCCCACTCTCTCAATAATCTTGAATTACTGCAACTTAATTGTAAATTTTATGACAAGAAAATGAGCACCCCTATCCCCTTTGAACACAACAGCTTAGAAATATCCCTTTGGGACAATCCATTTACACCTGTTCAGGTATGGGGCTCTTCTTTCCAACAGTTTCCTCTACCAGGGGTTACCCAGGTAGGAAACATTTTTTCTCCTATAAAACAATAACCAAACACCTGTTGTACTCAAGATGAAGGACATTAAAGACAGACATCAGGAGAATGGCGGAAAGAAAAATAAGCTTGCAAAGGCATCCACTAGCCAACCTGCTCAAGGGTATTCACGACTGGCCAAAAGAGTACCGGAGATAAAAAGACACAGGTTTTGGCACAACGTTCTCATGAATGGAATATGTCTTCTAAACAAGGCTTGAAAACTGCCTTTGCAGAAACTAGCAAAAATGTTAATTTGTTAAGGGAACAAAGCCCATGTCTTATTGTGTTTTCCAATCACCATGTACCACACACACACACACACACACACACACACACACACACACACACACACTGATTTCCTCTTTGTAGAATGCTACCTTCGGAGCCTTTAGTGCAGACATACTATCTATGAGATGCAAAACCACAGCACTTCTTGAAATCAACTGTTTCTTATATTTATTTTTAGGTTGGTGACACAAGTTAAATCTGCCTAATTCCCATTAAGCATGTGGTTACATGCACAGTGAAATAAACTAGAAAGGCCCTGTGTGGTGGGGAAGACCAGTCAGGCCCATGATACCCCAAGAATGATTAGGTCTGCCCCATTTCAGGATCCTGCCTTAGCTCATGGCCTACACCATCCGAGCTCTTGGCACCTCTAACTTTTATTCATGGAAGTACCAGACAAGTCAGTTTTAAACATCAGTTTAAGACGGCTCCATGGATGGCATACATATAACTAAACAACCTACAGATTCAGGTAACAAATCATAGGAAAGATCATTTGGAAAATTCACAGGCCAAAGTACAGTCTTATTTGGCTTGCTGGCTGGTTTCACAAGTTCAATGTTTGATCACCTGGTGGGATTTACTACCATCAACTTAAAAAAAAATCCCCTGCAAATACTAAAAAGGTACAGAGTCTTGTGTATGAAGTTCACCTGTCTATTTAGCAGATGCTGTTCTTGGAGTTATTTTCTTTAGAAAATAAACCTCTACTTGCCTGGGGCTTTTAAAAGACTCTAGATTTAAAAACATAACACTTAAAAAAAAAAAAAAAAAAAGCTAATACTGCTGGCTTACCAGAAAAAAACGACATCTAGTATAACTGAAAACTATAAAAGGAGTGTGACATATAACAGAGTAAATAAGAAAAAGAAAAAAAAAAACTTTAGCAAAAATTATTAGAAAAAAATACCACCTGTGCAAATCAAGCTATGCTCTGAAAACCCTTTCTGTGTCCTAGAGAAACAGCTCATACTCAGTGCCTTGAAGTTGCAATTAAATTGTAGTAATTTAAGATTATCAGGAGAGCAAAGGGCAGGGGGAGCTCTTTGGAGGCTTTTCCTCCCCACTTAATGCTCTTCAGTCAGGGGTTAAATGAGTTTCTTTAATGTAAGTACCTTAAAGTAACTGAATCATAAACAAAATTTATACTATTTTCTGACAGCCTGCAATCTACTTAAATTTTATTAATGCGTGTCTAAAATTATTTTTAAAAGACAAAACTATTGCTGGGTTCTGTAAATAGTCCTGGCATATCCAATGGAAACTGAGCAGCCAGGTAACACATACCCAGCCTTGTCTGAGCACCCATACTTCTGTGATGCAGACACTGACAAGACAGTATTTCAAAACTGAGCCTGAATCTTAAGTAAAATGTGTAAACCAAATACACACAGTAAGATGAGCGGTAAAGAGGAAGGAAGATTCAAAAGAAGTTGTCACATCAGCTATACTGTCCCTTCTCTTTCTTAACTTTGGCATCAGACATTATATTGGTATAAATGTATTTGTTTGGGAAATATCCTCATCCTTCTGTTAATTTAAATGGCTGCTGAAAACACAGTATCCTTCAACAGAGCCTAGAAATATAAATGTACTAAGTCAGGAGTCTCCTCTCAAGAGAACCAAGGAAAAACTTAGAGACAAAACCATGCATATGCTCAATATTAGTTCAGTTAACTTTTGCTATTGTTGGAACAAATGATTTAACTAGAAAATATTTATAGCTTTTTAAAAACATTACATGTTGCAGAAAATTGCCTAATAGCATCCATGTGTATGTTTAACTTACATTGCTTAATTATACAATAAAGGTATATCCAATAAAAGCTGCAGACTTTGAAACATGTGCACCCTGGTTATGACACTCTGGCTTATAAAAAAAAAAAAGTGCTTACTATGTGATCGACACTTGTTAATTAAAAATATAAGCTTTAAATGACAATTATTTTTATTCTTCTGTATGTGTTTACTTGTCCTATTTCCTACTTTGTTCTACTTAATTAAAAATGACATTTAATTTGAGGGTAGTTTATAGCTGGGGAAAAGTGTGTTGTACAGTTTATACTACAGAATTTAAATATAAATACAAATTCTAACAGATAGCTCCAGCAATATAAACCCTTTAACTTGGAACAGTTAATTTGAATAGTTGATTTCTTTCATTATACTTTGATAACCTATGAAAACAAAATGCTGAAGTAATTACTGTTACTACTTTCCCTAAAAATGTAAAGCAGTTACATTTTCCTAGACAACAAGCAAGGACAAGTTACAAAGAACTTGAATAAGAGTAGCAACGCGGTCATGTTGAATGTCAATCTAAAAAAAGAGGTTATGTCTGATCTAGAGAACCTCTCCCTTGGCTTTTTAAATTTCAAGAGTGGACTAGCACAAAACTTCATCAGCAGGGATTTGTTGTTTCTTTCTTTTCCTTTATCCTTTGTTTCTTTGTTGTTTTTCTTTTTATTTTTTTAATTTTTTTTCAAAGCTTCACATCAGATTTAAACCCTCACATGCAAAACCCTGGCTTCCCTGACAAGGCAGCTATCATCTAAGCTTGATGTGAGAAATCATTATCTAACTCTAGTGTAGGTGTCTAATGTTGGTTAAAAAAAAAAAAAAAGAATTTCCCTTACAACTGTACCGGGTAGCAAGACAGCCCCCGGACAACTTAATAATCTCTGCATACCTTTTTGGGTGCATTCTTCTTATGAAGAAGGATGCATTAAATTTTTTTGTTTGTTTGTTTAGCAACTTGGCATCCACAAGAGACTCAAATGCAGCCCGCAGAGGGGCTGGGTGCTGCCTTCCAAGACAGCCTCCCTTGCACAACAAAGATCAGCATTTGCAATGGCCCATTTCTGCATAAGTGAACACACAGCCTTGCTGCTTGATCGAGTAGCCCAGGGTTCTCCATGTAGCAGCTCCTGACAACCCAGCAGCAGCTCTGTTTGATCTCTCCTGCTTCCTTAATTTGGGTTGTCAAGGTTCAGCAGTTGGAGGCTGTTTACTTTACTTTAAAAAAAAAAAAAAAAAAAAAAAAGTGATTTTTTTTTCCCCTCTCTCCCATACAATGACTAAGGTGGGGGAGGCTGCAGCCAGTGTCAAGATGTTAAACCTTTTTTCCCTTTGCACTGAGATTTCAGCTGACATCTTCTGAATGGAAACTAGTTGCATTCCTTTTTTTTTAATTTTTAATGATCTGTAATTATAAGACCTTTCAAATAGACAGGGGAAAATTTTCAATTTTCTGAGAATTTAAGCCTTTTTTTTTTGGTGGACTCAAAATGACAGGCATTTCTACTTTAAGAATCAAAACTCCAGTGGAATTCTACAAAAGGTTTGCTACATTTCTCTGAAAATGCAGAAATGAGAAGGGAGTCCTCTGTTTCAATTATGCAGGCATCTCTGGGGTACCGAACACCTGAAGTCTCACTATTTGTCTTCAATTTCTAGTTAAGACATCTTCCCAATAGATCCTCTGTGGAACTGGAGGGAAGGGGGGGTGTAAAAATTATTTGCAGTTTCTTCAATATTTTCAGTATGTAAGAAAAATTCCTTAAATGTCCCCGAGGTTTCCCCGACTCCGCCATTGTGCAAGTCCTAAATCCTCAGGACTCCGGACGAGGAAGGTGCAAAGGAGATGGTTTCAGTGTGAGACATTTCTCAGAGGCAATCCGGAGTGCTCCCGCAGCATTCTAATTTAAAGAGCAGTAACAACGAAAGAATACTAACTTACAAAATACCTGCGAGGGGAGAGCAAGCCAGTCTCAGACCCACAGAAGTGGGCTGGAGAAGTTCCAACTCCACCAAATGAAATGTTTATATTAATTTCATTAGTCCGCTCAAGCCTCACAAATGAGGGCTTGGGGGTGGGGAAGAAAGAAAGAGGAAGAAATAAGTTTCATTTTGGGTCTTCTCGTTGAGCAAAAAGAAAATGAATGAAGACGAAAGAGCAGGATGAGTCCGGACTAAATCAATACACTTTGTAATCAGCCAAGCAAGGGTATTTGGACCCAATGACTTGGAAATAATTAATAGTTATAAGGGGGAGAGGGTGAGCAGAGCGAGGGATGTCACCGTATGTTATCCAAATACTTTACACTCCATGCTAAACTTTGATCTTCAGATTTTCGGATTTAGGAAAGAAAAAGGGAAAAAGTCCTACATTTCGAAGCACCTACCGGCTCGAAGATGGGCACATTCCTGGCTCTGGGCGCTTGCTTGATAGCCGCGCTCGCACCGCCCAGGCTGCCTCTTTGGGCACGGAGAAGCCCCGGTGCAGCGCGGGTCTCTCGGGTGTCCCTGGCCCCCACACCCCTACCCCCGCCCGTGTTCTGGCCCTGGCCCTGGCGGCCGCCTCGACTTACCCGCGGAATCCAGAGAGGGATTGGGAGCGCCGCCTTCACGCCCGCGGAGGAGGCGCCCGCGGCACCATGGTCCCCGGAGCCGCGGCCGCTGCCCCTGGCCCGCTCGCTCGCCGCACGCTCTCTTCCTCTTGCAAACTTTCGGGTTCTGCGGTCGACAAGAAATCGGGGCGACCTTCAGCAAGTGTTGCTTGTGCAGGTTGGGGGTAATCAAAAGGGATGGGATGGGTAAGCAGGCGGCAGGCTCGGAGGACCCCGAGTGCGCGCGGAGGAAGAGAGGATGCGGCTCAGGGAATCCCTGCAAGGATCCCGAGACCGGGAAATCGGCCCGAGCCAAAGTCCCAGCACCTTCCAGGAGATCTTACAAAGTTGCAACAACAAAAAAAGAAGCGGGGAGGGATTGGGGAAAAGGGGTGGGATAGGGATACGATCGAAGGCGCAAGGTTGAAGTAACAACTGTTTATTTAGTCACTCTCACAGAGGGCGGGAGCTGCAGGGGAATGGGGGGACTGCAGGGAGCGTTTCGGAGCAAACACTTGGGAGGGGGGCATGCGACTTTGTTTCTGGGCGAGGAGCTCTCAGGTGCCCGCGTGTGTCACTGCCAGTCTCCGGGGACCGAGGAGGAGCTCACAACAGGTGGGGAGGGGGCTAGCAGAGATCCTAAAAGAGAAGGAATCAAAGTTTTCCAGCGAGGCAGCGACTGGAGAGGAGGGGGCGGGAGGCGGGGGCGAGGGGAGGAGGAGGCAGCAAATGACCGCGACCCTGCCGCAGTCGGCGAACTCCTCGGTTCCAGCCGCCGCCGCCGCCGCCGCCGCCGCAGTCCCCACCCCGAGCGCACGCCGCCGCGGCTCGTCGGCTCCGGGGATTTGTCTGTGCCGGACGCGAACTGTGCGCGGGGAGCTCGGGAAGAAGGCTGCGCGCAGGCGAGGAACGCTGAGCCATCGGCTACCGGGATGGGGCCAGGGGACGCGGCAACACTCGCGCGGTGCGGGGCAGTTCAGAGCTTTGGAAGTTCACCAGCTCTCTAAGCTTAAAACAGGAGTGGAGGGCCAGAAAGTACAGTATGCACGGTGAGGGGAGGAGAATCTCGGTGCACCCCGTTCCCATGCCCACCCGCGGATCTGGACACGGTCGCGTCTCAGGGAAGCGGGGGCTGAGCGCGCATGGGGGCGCGTCTGGCAGAGGGTGCGCGGGTGTCTATCTTAGTTTTCTCAGGTCCAGGTGGTTTAGTGGGAGAGCGTCCCCACCTCTGGGCTCCAGCTAAACGCGCGTGGCTCCAGGGACCTCCCCAAGCGCCGTGCGCAGGCGTCCCTAGTCCGTCTGTCCGTTGGGGCCTGCGGGCAGTTCAGGGGCATACACGGTGGGAGGGAAAGGGAAAAGTTTGTTCCAAGTCCAAACTTTGAGTACAGGGGGCGCCCGCCTCACACCCCTTCCCGCCGCGACTACAACCCTGGGCCCCCTGCACCCCGGCGACCACCGGACGCCGACGCTGGGTACTGAAAGTTGCAACTGGAGGCCTGGGTTTATTGGTTTCTCTGTCTACCCAAGGCGAACGCAGAAAGCACAGAGAGGCGTGAGGAAGCCGAGGGGAAAGCGACCTGGGCTTTCGCACTCTCCGCGCCCCCCCGCATTGGATTTATGCAAATAGACCCAAGGGTACTGGCGCCGGGAGCTCCCTCCACCTTCCCGCCGGCTCGTAGCGCCCACCTACCCCAGAGCTGGGCCCAGACCCAAGGGAGAGAGGAAGGAAAGGGGCTGGGGGAGATGCACGTGGAGCCTGGAGGTGGAAAGTAGTTTTTTTTTTTTTTTTTTTTTTTTTTTTTTTTTTTTTTTTTTTTTTTTTTTTTTTTTTTTTTTTTTTTTTTTTTTTTTTTTTTTTTTTTTTTTTTTTTTGTGCTGGTTGTTGTTGTTGTTCAAAGTGGCGGAAACAAGGCAGGAGGCGGCTTGGGAAAAGTGGAGCAGAAATGGAAAAATACAAACTCACCCGCTGCAAATGGTCTCTCGGTGCAAACTAAGGTGTTTTCGGGCCTTTCCCCGCGCGCGCCCACTCCCGCCCGCGCGCGCACCCCGCGCACACACTCACTCGCGCACACACTCACTCGCGCACACACGCGCGCACACACGCACTCCTAGGCGAGGGCCGGGCCGCCGCGAGTACAGCATGCAACCGCCACACAATAAATAACAATAGATTCCTCCGCTACGGACTAGCTTCCCGGAGCCCCGCCAGCTGCGGCGACAGAGGCGCGGGAAGCGCAGGCCGGGAGTCCCCAGCTCCAGCCGGGTCTCCAGCCCAGGCCTTGCCTCCACCCGGCGCATTCCGCGAGGTCCCCCCTAAAGCCTCTAGAGCTCTAGCCGCGCCCCCTTCTCAGGCCCCTAGGGCTCTGAAGGCCGCCCTCCCTCCCCTCCTCCACTTCGCATCCCGGAACAAATAAATAAATAAGGCGCGCGAGAGAGGCCAACACGTCGCGGAGGGAGATGTTGTTATTTTTTGCTGTTGTGCGTCCCTGACGTCACATCCACCTGCTGGGTAAACAACAGGGCTCCAGAAAAAAAAAAAAAAAAAGGAAAGAAAGAAAGAAAAAAGAAATTGCCAAGCAAAGGGAGGGAGGCGGAGTGGACTGTGGATTGAGGGGAGGGGGTCCAGCGTCCAGGCTAGTTAGGGAAGAGAGAGAGATACAGAAGAGCCCCGAAGACCAAACAGAAAGGAAGGGAACGCCAGAATAGTCCCTTGGCAAAAGAGGCATCTGGCTGGAAAGACCTGGAAAATATGGGAATGGGGAAGAGGGATATTCCTCAAAAGATGAGGAGGGGGGGCGTTCAAACGCCGGGAAAAAGAAGAAGGGGAGAGTGCTGTCAATTAGGGTTCAAGACTGGGAATGCGGTGGTTATTTGCTGGGTTTCTATGCTGAAAATACAGAAGGAAGAGAGGATAGGCAAGGATGTGAGTTTCCTCCGGTTAAAAGTGAAAGTGTTCTGCCATCAGTGACAGCTGCAGCTGAGGGAGGGAGGCTGGTGTGTTCAGCCCCCACCCTCCGAGCCTCCCTCGGTCTCTCCCTGCTCTTTCTGCACTTTGTCCAATGAAAGAAGGGGAGTGGGGGTGAAAGTTCAGCAGAAGGACAAGCCCCGTTTGCAGGGAAACAGAAAACCCACCAGCTAAAGGGTTTTTCCCCTGGATCTGGGAATCGGTAGAGTATAACTCAGATGGGCTCCCCCGCCCTTCCTAGTAGGAGTTTCTGCAGGAATGTGTGGTTAGGTCCACTTGGGGGGAAAGTGGCTGCTTGAGCAACTGAGTGCCTGCCTGGGCTCCTAGGAAAACACCCGGGGGCTAGCATGTCAATTAGTTGTTGAACATAAATTACCTGCTCTCCCACAGATCAGTCACATGTAAAAAGCTTTTCCAATTCTTTGAAAAGGTGAGGATTTTTTGTTTTGTTTTGTTTCTGTTTTGAAGTTTCGTGGAATTCAAAAATTGGGAGTAAAGCTCAAATGAGATGTTTTGAAATAAAGATATATAAGGATATATTATTTCTTTCACTTTTATCAACCTAAAGAAGCTGATGTAAGCTGATTTCTCGTTTCTAAAGGTGACTTAGATCGAGGACCTCCGTAGTTTGTTGTAATTTTGATCAGATTTGCCACCCCAGATGTTGCTAAACTCCAGGGCAGCATTTCAGCTCCTGGATGAATTGCACTAGGCCAGTGCATTACGGAAATATGTTTTAAGCCACCCGTATAGATTCTTACAGAATCCTTCCCCTGGGGCGGACAGAGAGGAAGCTTACTATCCCTTTGGTTTTGAGGCTAAAGCAGTTGTAGATAATACAGCTCATTATACAATTTTAAAAAAAAATAGTAAACATTCATTTACAGAATTTAAATTTCAATTCCAATGACAGCTTAACACTATCATTTTAACATTGTCTCTGCAAATAAAATAACATTAAGCTACCATTCACTGGTACTCTTGCAGAATAAAGCCAAAGATAGGGAGACCGAGTTCAGCCTAATACAATCCATGTTGAATACACACTGAGCTGCCTCCGAGTGATGCAGACAAGACTATCCACCTGATTTTCTAGATCAAAACTGCACATATAAAATGCATTTTAGAGCCCGGCAGGATGGCTCAGTGGTCTAAAATGCCTGCTTAGGGAAGCTTAGGCGGCTGCAGGGACCACGGTTCGATCCCCAGCACCACATGCTGCACCAGCCCTGCCCTCAGGGTAGGCTGAGCCGGCCATAAAAAGAAATAAATGAAAAACAAAAGTTCTGAAACAAGAAAAATAAAATAAAATAAAAAATTCTTTTAAAAAATAAAATGCATTTTAGTGCATTTCCTAGGGGCTAGGGCTTATGCTGTCTTTCTCAGGACATAAACACAGGTTCTATGTTCTAGACCAGACAGTGGGCTCTTAAAGACACAGAAATAAAGTTCTTGTCCTTGGGGCACCCATAGTCTTCAGCCTTCAGTAATGACACCTAGGATGACTGAATGCTCTGATCTAAATCCTTTATGTTAACTCAGTTAATGCTTTGCCATCAATGGGAACTCCATATCCTAAATTCCCATGGAATTACATGGAAACCTACAAAGTAGCCAGTCTGTTAGGGGAAAAAAATTGTAATTTTTATAATGCTTCTGCCAATATAACTTGTTTATGATACATGCCTGGTTATAGAGTTTTAATTCAGAGAAACTGCAGTTTATTTAAATACAACAAACCTATTCATACTCTATAAAGAACAACTCATACACTGATCTTGTTCTGTGGACTGGGCTGTTATTTTTTAAAAATCATTATTATTGAAAGTGGAGGCTAAAGTCAGGTTGGCAACAACTTTTGCAGACAAAAGGAAATTCTGGTTGTAAATTCGTGATTATGGTATTCAGTTTTGTGTATAATACTCAGAGAATTGTATCCATTTGGTTCACATTAGAAGGAAACTTAACTGCAGCTTAACATAGTGTTCATTCTTAACACTGTCACGTTACATTCGTAAGGAGCAGATTTTAATTTCTTTATCAGTAATCAACTGCAAGTTTCTTTTTGTTAAATTAATGTAAGAAGTGTTCTTAAATAAAGGGCATGGGGGTAGGACGCCACCTTTTGGTGATAAAACAAATAGAAATCCCTTCTTAAAACATATTTCTGACATAATTTTATTTTTAATTACATCAAGGTAAAGTTGCCTGTGTCTGTTTCCTTATATTTTAAGTAAGAAGGGGATCATTATAAATGCACAGTTAGAAGATTAAAGTTAACTGAAGCCCGGATTTCCCCCAAGACAGCAGGAAGTGTTATATTACTATGCCTCAAACTTGAACTTCATTCTCCAAATATTGGTCAATGAATACACACACATGTTGGTAAAAGGAACTGGAGTAGACATTTGCCATTTTATAATATACCTGAATGCTCTAAGGTTAGAGCTGAAGAGAAAGTAGAAGTGCCTTAGTGTTTCAACTGTGACATAGTGTCACCTTCTTGATCTTGCCATACTTATATAACATAGTAATTCCTGAATAATTAGTGCCTGCATACTGTATTCATTAGAGTGAATCTATTATGGTACCAGTGCTAAATATTTTAACTTACATCAACTTACATTTTGTTTTTCTATTACTACTATATATAGAAATTCAGTATCCCCTCCATAAATTAAAACAAGCACGGTGAACTGAAAACTGAAAATAAGATCATTACTTTCTCTTTATAAGTGTAGCAAAAAAAGGAAAGAAAGAAAGAATAATGGATTAAAGAAAGATAGGGTCCTTTGGCAAGTGCAGGGACTGGGGTTCAATGCCACCCATGCCATGCTGGTCCCACCCCCAGAGTACCCTGAATGGGCCATCGAGTCCAGGCAAGGTGGTGCATGCCTGTAATCCCAGCACTGGGGAGGCTGAAAACAGGAGAATCACTATGAGTCCACCCTGTGTAGTAAGACCATGCACCAAACACATAAATGGAAAAAAACGGGTCACAGTGTCAAGAAGTTTTTTTTTAAAATGAGCATCATTGAAAAAAATGTTCTGCACATCAGGAAGGACCACAAAGAGATGGAAAAGGCACAAGTCCATGTTATCTCATGCTGTGCTGCTGCCAAGGCTCTTATACTTTGAGAAACAGAACTAAGCATATCACACTGAAAACGGAGAGGGTGGGCCCTGGGATTTTAGGCTTTCTCCAGGGCTAGAAGATTTCTTAACAAACGAACAAGGGTCAGAATCCTCATGCCTTGATGTTGGGGGGGGGGGGTGTCTGTGCATGTGTCTGTGTGTGTGTGTGTCTGGCAATCATCAAAAGAAAGCCTTTATTTTAGAGGAAGAAAACAAAAACAATACAGATGTTCAAAACAAGATGGTAGGAAATTAATAATGGTTATTATATTGCATGTTGTTATCTTCAGAGTAGTTGCTCAGATTGGCAGAGGTGGGCATGCAAGACTGACTTTGTGTATTTTCATCTTGCTGTTCCACATTGGACATTAGGTGGCTGGTCTGGCTTCCAGAAAACAACCACCTTCTGCATCTCTTTACAAGTGGTGGAAAGACTGAGGCCACAGGGGCCAAGATCAAGCTGAACCTTTCATAGACTCCTCTTTTCCTGACATGGTAGACACATGTATGGAGGGAAGAGAGTGTAGGCTTGGGCAAAAGGAGAGGGCCGGTGGGCAAGTGTGCAGAGGCCATTCTACATAAAAGTTGGAACTGCTCGGTTTCCTTTCAAGAAGATGAAAATAATCACTAAAAACCATGTGCCTTGTTGTAACTGGCAAGAACAGACCAACCTGTGGTTTCTGATGTCCCTGCGTATCCACACTGGAAAACCACAGGGGTCTCCTACTTCACACTATATAGTGTTGACAGGTACTGAGACACAACCATAGAAGATCAGCTGCATGACTGAAACAGCCAACAGCCCCATCATAAATCTGGAGCCAATGGGGCTGTTTCAAACCAGGGACACCGAGCTTCCATTTCCAACTTTTTTTTTCTTTTTAAGGACACAGTTCTATGCACATAAATAAAGGTGACCTGTAAATTTTTTTTCATGGTTTTCCTAAATTGGTCCTTGTGAAAAGAGGTTGCCAGTAACTGTACTATATGGCACTTGGCCCTAAGGCACCGAGTGGGTAATAATCCTATGAACTGCAATGCACAATAAAGTGTTTGGCCAAACACTTTCACTCCAGAAAGCTGCTCCAACTCCCTCTGCCACAAGCGTTCACAATAGCACATGTTCATACCTTGGGGACATGTAAAGGAACGATGTACAGCTCAGCCCCATCTGCTACAGGTGCCGGAACCATCCACAGCCTCGCTGTGCAGGAGGAGGGGTGCGCATCTGCAGCACAGGCACCACCTGAGGGGCATTAGAAAGGCAGAATCTCGGCCCCTCCTCCAGGCCTATGGAATCAAAGCTGTATTTTCGCCAAAGCACCCAGCGGAGACTCACACACACTCATGTTTGAACAACTGTACCACAGAAGGCGCAGCCTCTTGTATGACCCACTGGTGCTCTGTGCTGCCTGAAGTGATGGGATGTGTAGCCCGTTAAGTTGTCTGCCATCGCTGAGTCTCCAGCTGGCATCTTTTGTAAATTTTGTCATTTTCTTGTTGTTCAACAACTTGCCAGAGTTAAATGCAAGTTAACTCTGTTGAATCGCCTATGTAAGCCATGATTAGTTCCTTTTACATTAATAACAGGGTGACTTCTCTCCTCTGTTACCCCAAAGAAACTGCTAATTGCCCTCCAATTGTTTATCTTTGTATTGTTTTATGAGAACTCAGAGAAAGATGAGAGATATTCCCCACCGGGCCAGAAACAAAGGCCAAACAGGTTTTGGAAAGGGTGAACACATGCTATGACTACACCTTGTTAGTAGAGGGCTTTGCTTTCTTTGTTTTGTTTTCTTTTTTATGGAAGGGATGACGCCTCTATAATTATAGGTGTTGCTGTTTAAAACCCAGAATGTTTTCCAAACCACTGAGGGCCACACCTCCAGCAGACCAGGAGCCATCCTGGTTGAATCCTCTTTCCAGTTCTCCAAACAGTTCGTAAAGACCCACCCAAGCACCACTAGGTTTACATGAAGTCTAATGAAAGGAGGGGGGACCCCATCGAAGTAAGGTTGCTTCCTGAATAAACACAAAGAAATCCCAAAGAGCCCTCAGTTCAAGGTTGATTTGTATCTGTAAAGTTCTCAGAAAGCCCACAGTTAGCCTTCTTAACAAGACAACAGGTTACTTTTGTAACCTCCAAAAAATAATTAAAACCATTGTTTTAGTACTATCCTAAGGCAGTATAATTAAGTCTCTGAGTGAGTAATTGTGTATCTGAATTCAAAATAAGATTTCACATGTAAAGCAAAGTTCTGATTGTAATCTCTGAGAAGTGTCTTGGCTTAAATTTAGAATGCACAAGTGCCAGCTCAGCATTCCAACAGGCAAGGTTGGAGGGAGGGAAACAAAACACATTTGTATGAGAAGAACAGCAAGGCAGGTCTACCCACCTTCCAGAATGGGGCAAGGGTGTATCTTCTGACCGTAGGCTTCAGGATGGACCTAAGCATGGTGAAATGCCAACTTTTTTGATGATAGGAACATCTTTGCATAAGATAAGGATTTCTGTTTGACTAATATCTATAAAATACCTTTCAAGAGAAGTTTTCTGCTGTTCTTGAGCTATTGTTAAAAAAAAAAAATAAACTATACAAAGAGGGCCTGGGACATAGCTCATCAGCATAAACATCTTGGGAAGCACAAAGTCCTGAGTTCAATCCTCTGTACAAAAAAAAAAAAACTATGCAAAGAATAAAAATCTGATTTTCCCAAGGCTCCTATGAATTGTGTAGTGTCTGACTAAAGTTGAAGATATTCATATGGACAGTATTTTAAAACTTTATAGTTGCAAATTAAATAAATACAGAAATAAATCTGTGTATGGAGGGATGAGTTGGTTCTCTCCACCTTAGCGAGACCAGAAGCAATGACCCCAACTGCAGTGAGCACACTTAGCATCTAGACCTTGGTTTCTAAATGCCTCTCTCCAATAAAAGAAAGCAAGGATTCTTTGAGAACTAATTAAACTTAGGGGTGGAGTAGCGATGACTAGAAAGACCTAGTGGTAGTTAGTGCTAAAGGAAGTGCTGGTAAGGAGGGCAGACCTACGGGAAAGAGTTTCAGAGCCAACTGGAAAGAGCTCTCCAATCCTGAAGCTGAGGCAGCAAAAGCAGGAAACAACAATAGCACTGAGTATTAGGTATATGTGGAGACTGGAGGCCTCTTCCTAACAAGATTGATGAGGCCTCGCCACCTGTGTTCGAACAAGTTTTCACAAGTGATGTGGATGCCACACCCTACTGACCCAGTGGGGTAGCTGCAGTTACTGAAGGAGCTGCATGCAATATGAGTGAGAAGAGCAGGGACTGCGACAGAGGTGAGCACCCAAACCCCAGCTATGAAGGGCTGCTGCTACAAGGGCTGATGTCACAAGAAAGTGAGCCCAGGATGGAAAGGAGGATTTGCATTTCCAAAGGAAGCAGATTTTTGTACAAATATTCCTTAGTATTAAAATCCCAGATGGGCTAACCAGAACAAGTTATGGAGTGTATCAAGACTACAGGCTGGCCAGGTGTGGTGGCACACGCCTGTAATCCCAGCACTTCGGAGGCTGAGGCAGGAGGATCAATGTGAGTTCAAGACCACCCTGGGCTAGAATTACATAGGGAGACCCTGTCTCAAAAAGACAAAAACTTTTAAAAAGTAAAAAAAAAAAAAAGTACTGTAGGCTGTCCATTGGTGACTGCTGTCTTCTGGGAAATTAAGTCATCATGTTAGTTTGGAATGACAGGATTGCATCTTGGGTAAGTAGGGTGAAAGCAAAAGAAAAGAAAGGCAGCATGGAGAGTACTCTTACTTATGTGTAAATTCCTTCCTAAGCAAGAATAAGTCACCCCTTGGGCTGGCCTGATAGCTCAGCAGAGTAAAGTGCCTGCTTAGACAGATGCAAGAACCAGGATTTCATCCCCATGTACCTGTGCTGGCCCTACCCTTAGGGTGCACTGAGATGGTGATTGAGACTTGGCCACGTGGAGTGCACCTTTATTTTTATTTTTTTAAAATTTATTTTATTTTATTTTATTTTTTCTTGTTTCAGAACCTTTATTTGTTTATTCACTCATTTTTATGGCCAGCTCAGCCTGCCCCAAGGTCAGGGCTGGCGCAGCATTTGGTGCCAGGGATCAAACCGCGGTCCCTGAAGCCACCCAAGCTTTCCCAAGAAGGCGCTTTAGACCACTGAGCCATCCCACCAGGCCCGGCATGCACCTTTAATCCCAGTGCTTGGGAAGCTGAAAACAGGAAAACCACTACAAGTCTGATCTATGTAGTAAGACTGTATAGACCCTGTAGTCCCTGTACTAAATACATAAAAAAAAAAAAAGTCAGTCATCCTGAATCATGGTAAGCAAGGCTGATGCACATTGTGAATCATGTTAACAAAGATATTTTCTTTTTCTTTTTTTTTTTTTTTTTTTTTTTTTTGTGGGACCGGTGTTCAAACTCACAACCTTCCACTTGCCAGGCAGGCACTTGTGCCACAGAGCTATCTCTCCAGCCCCAACAAAGATATTTTCAAAATACCAATCTGAATATCATTATTTGGAAGGTGCTGTTATTTCAACAGGCTCCTTGAATGATTTTAAAAATTTTACTTGGACATTTTATTCAAGGATTCCTCAGTGACCTCCTGCAGCTATTATTATCACTGTCCATCTGACTTGTCAGGAAGAGCCATGAAAGAGAGCTGACCTAATGTCTGCCTTGACTACATCCTCCTGCACCTATTCTCTCTGCTCAGATTAGTCCAGAGCTATATATGTGTGAGTGCCTGGGGCACCAAGTGGATGGTAACCTGAATAAACTGCACTGCACAGTGAAGTACTTGGATGAATACTGGAGCTTGCAGTCTATCTTGATGAAGATACATGGTAAGCCCCCACAAGATGCTAAACTGAATGTCTTCAAAGAAGCACAAAGAGGGGCCAGGAAGATAGCTCAGTGGCATAAGCACCTGTCTGGCAAGGTCAAAGTCCTGAGTTCAATTCCCAGTGCCAAAAAAAAAGGCAAAACAAGGAGCAGAGGACTAAGTAGCCACATAGGAAAGACAGGAGGACACAGAGTCATGGATGAGTCCTACTCAATAAGGATTCAGCACAGGAGATTAGAATGATCCAGAATGTACAACTCCTGGGACAGCACTTTACAAACAGCTGCATATCAGAAGCATCTGAGGATCTTTCAAAAGTCAGCTACCAGCCCCAGACCAACAGGTTTTACTTTCATCTGTATGAGCTGACTAAGGAAATGTTTGAAAGTATTTCAAGAGCCTGGAACATGCATCAAAGTTTGGGAACCTCTGACCTGGGGGAGCATGAGGAATCCAGGTACCCTGGTACACCCTTAAACACCCTGCTCTTCCATGATGGCCCTTCCATGGTGGCCAGCATGCTTCCAGAGAGCCAGTTAAACCCATGGATTAATTCCCCCAAAGCAGCTAGAATAGTATATGTGTGTATGCCTGGAATCCAACTCAGGACCTTCTGCTTGCCAGGCAGGAATTTGTACCACTGAGCCCTATCTACAGCCTTTAGAATAGATTCGGTGATATAGCATTAAGACCTTGCATAACAGAGCCACCTGGATGGAAGGAGCCTGTGTTAGACCAACAAGACCAGAAGGTTGGTGAAATCGTGTGGAAATTGATGCTTTTAGCAGCTCATCAGCTGATTATGATAATCCTCAAAGTTTGAAATCTTTCCACAGGTATTTCCAGTTGCTACCTACCCTAGGACTGTCACCACTTTAGCAGGGAAACTTTACAAAGGGCAACTTAACAAATCAAGATGTCACTGCACTGAAGCTGAAGTTGCTTAGGTGTCACAAAATTTGATTTCCCACAGAGGGAGAGTCCCACAAAAGGTAGTTGAAAGGCTTCAGAGACAAAGTCTTGTTTACTGGCAGTCTTGGGCCTCAGACACACCTGTTGAAAGTCCCAGCACACACTAGGGCAAGGTCCTGAACCTTTCCATTCCAGGGACATCTCCTGTAAACACAGGATGGGACAGCAGGATGCATGCGCAGTAAGTGTTGTACAAATCTTAGCATGCCAGAAGAAGGAGAGCTCAGCACAAAATGAAGACTTCTCGGCTCCCCAAGAGGGGCTCTGCAGTTTTCCCCAGAAGGAATTCTAAGCTCAAAGTTCAGGTGTAGATGAATGCTTTATGTATGGATTGTCTAAGTGCCTTTGAAATTATTCCACTTAGGTTGCCTACCCACCTACTTAGGAAATCAAGTGGGGGGAAAGGGAGTTGAAGTTTTATTTTTAATTAACAACAACTGTGCACATGTACTGGGTACAATATAGTGTTTCACCATATGCAGATATTATGGAATTAGACAACTGGGATAGTTGTCCTATTTATCGCCTCAAGTATTTTTCATCTCCTGTTAAGAATATTTAAACCTTTCATCTACTGTTAAATAGACAGCACATTGTTATTCATTATAATAGAATGCCAGTCCTTTTTGCTCCCATCTCAGCCTACCTTGGGGCCCTTAGACCAACACCCCTGTTGCCTGGCACCTCCCATCCCAGCCTCTGGTGACCATCATGCGCTCTCCCTCAAGGAGTCTCACTACTTTCACTGTCTGAATCTAGGTGAGATTGTAGTGTGGAGGCACCTCCAAAACCTAAAAGGAAATCCAGCAGTCCTGTGTCACAGAGACATCTCCCGTGATCACTGTGGCACTGTTCACAGTGGCCATGACACAGAGAAAACCCAAGTAGCCAACAGTGCATGACTAGATCTTGTAAACTTGGCAGATATACACAGTGGAATACTATTCAGCCTTTAAAAAGCAAGAAGCCCTGTCATTTGTAACAACCTGGATAAAATCACAGGAAGTCTAGCATGGAAAATCATGAATAAAAGGGACAGTCTCATGAAGCTTAGTGGGCTCCTCCAGATCTACTTCTCAACCTTACCACCAATGCCTTGCGGAACTAGATACTCTTTGTTTGAGCAGCCATCCTATTCCTGACCTAGTAGGGTGTTAAGTATTACAGACATGGCCTATTCTCCAGATAGGACAGCCAAAAATATCTCCAAACTTGCCTAATGTCCTGGGGTCAGGGTCAAAAGTACCTTCAGACAGGATGTCCCCAGGAAGGAGGCAGCATCTCTCTACCACTGACACTCTTCTCCTGGCTACAACTAAACTGATCATTTCCCCCACAAGGAAGACCAGAAGTCAGTCTCATTGCTACTCGAACTGAGTGGGCAAACCATTTCCTTTTCCAAACAGAGCAGCATAAGCAGCTGCTTATGATTTGCACAGAGCTCACGGTGGATTCCCCAGCACCACTGGTACCTGCCAACCCACTTGGAGCTCTGACAAAGCTCCTACCAGCCAAGCCTGTTCTTTCCTGATGAAGCAGACTTTATTAGAGTCCAGGACTCCATAAACAATGTCCGATGTGTCATTAGCCTCCTAACTCTCAGCCTAAAAACAAAACACAATAAAGGAAGTGGCAATGCATAGATCAGAACTTTAGGACACTGCCTCTCCTAATGATGCATGGGATTTCAATTAGGCACGAATGTCATCTGGATGTTCTAATTAAAATTCTCCTTCTGGGAAGTCTGGGGCACTTGCAGCTCACTTGCAGGGGGCCCTGAACGGACTGGACAAAATATCAGGCACTGTGCAGCTCCTCACGCTGCCCCTGCCTCCTCAGGACTGGCTCTCCCTTCTCCCTCAGCTCTTGGGCAACAGGCATTGCCCAGCTTGGTACTGCTTTAAAGACCAATTTTGACAATATCTGAATGAGTATTAGACATATATATTAGAGCAATTTTGGTGAATATGTTTTTACAAGTCTGTACCTGGCATTGGCATTTTGATATATTTATATATAACATTATAAGAATTCATTTCAACTATAGAGGAATATTCTCATGAGAAGCAGATGTGGGCTTCTGCTGGGCCCCTCCCACAAACAAGGCTGTCACTGTTTTGTGCATTAGGGAACAGGACTGAACAACAGAAAAAAAAATCCTTGCCTTCATAAAGCATTCATTCTTAACATACTCATGAATTGTAATTATATATGAGTTTTCAGAGGAGCCTTTTCTTTTTTAAAAGTGGTCATTTCCTATATAAACTGACCAGAAATTGGCACCAAGATTATATTCAGTTAGAGGGAACCCAGTAAAACTTCTGTAGATTGTGAAACAACAGATAAAGCTGGAGAGATAGACAGCTAACAATAGTCAGAACTTACCACAAGGAAGTCCGAAGGTGAATTTGCCAACAGTGGAAGAATCAGTTCACCCTAAACTGCACCCTCGGCTTAGCTTGAAGAAGGACACAGATCACAGACAGATTCAAATAAATAAATGATGTCAAATAAAACCAGGCATTATATTGCCAGGGGATAGAGGGAGGGAGGAGAGGAGGGAAGGCAGGGAGGAGGAGAAAGACTTTTCAGTGGCACGTTGGCCGTGGCATTCCACTGAAAAGAGTTCA
Source organism: Myocastor coypus (assembly GCA_004027025.1). Lineage (NCBI taxonomy): Eukaryota > Metazoa > Chordata > Mammalia > Rodentia > Myocastoridae > Myocastor > Myocastor coypus. The sequence goes on along the minus strand of PVJA010008594.1, from coordinate 7,064 downwards.
AGTCCCGGGAGAACTGGGGGAATGAAGATTATGAAGCTGGCATACCTACAAGACTCCAACTGGCACAACAAAACCGGCCTCTCCTCCAGGCAACAGAAAATAGCCTCTTCTGGAAGCGTGTCTCAGGACACAGTGCAGCAGAAGGCCAAAGAGGCCAATCACATCCTCCTCGGTCACTCCAGCAGGTGCCAGGGCAGCATGAGTCTCATGCTCCAGGGGAACCAATTGTATATTTTCTGGGTCAGAATTCAGAAGTTAGAATTCTGGGGAAGAAATTATAATGGTCTGTATAATTTATATTCTCATCCCCAAGGATGCAGCAGCATCCGGGCTCCAAAAGAATCCGGCACAGCCGGCCTGCTGTTTGCCTGGTGGAGCTTTGTGCGGCTGAAAGGTCACATGGCTCCGAATGCTTGGGAGCGCCTTACCCGGTTGTTTGTTTGTTTCCAGCTTCCCTATAAACAGTTTGGTCTCCTTCTGGGGAAAAGAAATAATGCGAGCAGAGCAAATACACTCACACTCTCAGAAAAAGCTCAGCTCTGGGACCCAATAAAGCCAAAATTTTCTAGGGCAAGAAGAATCTTAAAGAGAAAGACCCCTGCTTTTCTCACAGTTTTGTTTCATGCTGAGTACTGTGTAATATGCTTGAAAAAATTACAGGACCTCTTTGGCTATGGAGCAAGGCTAAAATTGGCTTTTCTGGTTTGGAGGAAAAGAAAATACAGCTTAGGATACTGTGGCAATTAGGATTTTTAAAAAGTCTTCTCCCCAAAATTCAGCCGGGTCAAGATTGCTTCAGGTAGGCTGACACCTGTGCCATCCTCCTCACTGTCATATACAGGACCAGAGTATTTTTCCACTAAGCTGCCCTTTCCTACCCTTGTCTTTTGAGGTGGGGTTTCACAAAATCGCTAATTGCCCGAGAAGGCAATTAGGTGAATCCTGATGCTCCAGCTTCCCATAGTACTGGCATCACAGGCAGGTGCCATCCACCTTGGCTCAGGATAACACAATAACGTGTCCATTTTATGTATTTTTTTCTGGACTGGGGACACCAAGAGCTTTCACCTCACTGGCTCTGCATAGTGAGTTTTCTGCGTGGCCAGATCCTCCTAACTCACACATCTTTGGAGGAATGACTCCTGACTGTCCCTCCTTCTCCTTCCAATTTAATATCTAAAATCATCACCTGTTTTTTAGTTGTATGTACTCATAGCTTGTCTGTCTTCCTCCCCAGAAATAGGCTTCATGAGGCCAGACAGCTGTCTACTGCTTTCACAACAAATTGCTTAGAGCAGGTAGCAGGCACTTACATGTGTGAATGATTAAATAAACAAAGCAGTGGACGTTGAGTGGCAAGACACTTGGGCCATCAAGACTGTGGCAAGACTGTCCTTTTGTCTTTCTGTCCCCCACATAAAGTAATTATAATGACACCAAACTTGGAAATGAGATTTAAATAGAAGTAAAAGTTCTCTCTCTAGGGCCCCAGTGATAACAATGTGGTGAGGTGAGGTGGGGGCTCTTGGAGACCAGGAAAGGGTAGGAGAGGAGCCCCAGGAAGCAGAGCACCTGGGCAGGCCCTCTGGAGCCACCTGTAGGATGTCTACTCACCTGGGACTGCACTAGCACCCAGTTTCTAATTGCAACACTTGAACAACAGACAGAGAGGCCTGGATCTTTGGTGTTCTAGTTTAACATATGTACTTATATGTGCTGTTCTAGACTTAAAAGGTTCACCTGGACCTCAAAATAGCCACAACCTTTTAGATACACAAGAATTCTTTCAAAGCTATTTATTTTTTTTTTTTTTTTTTTTTTTTTTTTTTTTTTTTTTTTTTTTTTTTTTTTTTTTTTTTTTTTTTAATTTCTTTATTCATTTTCTTGTTTCAGAACCTTTATTTGTTTATTCACTCATTCTTATGGCTGGCTCAGCCCGCCCCAAGGGCAGGGCTGGCGCAGCATGTGGTGCCGGGGATCGAACCGCGGTCCCTGAAGCCGCCCAAGCCTTCCCAAGCAGGCGCTTCAAACCACTGAGCCATCCCGCCGGGCCCCCTCAAAGCTATTTAAAATTGGAAACATATGCCAAATAGATAAAGCCCAGCAAATATCATTTAGAATTGAAACATACTGATGTCTGATTATAAAATAATGCAAATGAACACATACACACACACATCTGAATTTATGCTTTGAAATCAGTGGTACATTTGAAATCATTGCCTTTAGAATCTCAGCACTTATTTCAACAATGATTCCATTCATCCAACCACACTTGGACTTCTCTTTTTGGAATTTCCATGAGCAAAATAAGACACTGGTTCAAATGGTGCCTGTTATGGTAAATTTCATCCATATGGCACCATTTGATTTTTAAAAATAGCAAAACAAAATTTCAGATCATGTCTTAAGGGATGACCAAGGGGATAATTCCTGGTATTTTTTCTGAAATGGTGAAACCTGGTTTTCTTGCCTGGCTCAGAACTTAGTTTTAAAAGGAATAGTCAAACACAAAATTCAAAAGAAGATGCCTCACTGGTAGCACCCTAAAGCAGGCATGGCATTTCCCGAGGTGGGAACTCCTGATGGCAGCATTCCTTGGGATCTATAATGTGTACCCTGTTTTATTTAAACATTCTCTACAATCATTTACAGAATGACCTTATATGGAAAACAGAGCTCACAGATGTGCACAATCGTCATTACTAAATCATTATGTGTTATATGAAGGAGCTGTTTTCTTTGTTTTTGTTTATTTATTTTTATGGCCATCTCAGCCTCCCCTGAGGGCAGCGCTGGCACAGCATGCGGTGCCGGGGATTGAACCGCGGTACCTGCAGCCGCCTGCAGGTGCTTTAGACCACTGAGCCATCCTGCCAGGCCAAGGAGCTGTTTTCAATCTGGTATCTAATGTGACAAATTAAAATATAATTCCTGTTGCTTTTCAATCAATCATAAGCAAGATCATGAAGCAGACTGCTGTAAACACAATTAATCACTTGTTACATACAAGTCATAAAACTGCATAATTATAACTTTAAAAAAAACTTTAAAAAAGATAATGAATGCTCAAAGCAGAAAATTTGGAAAACAGTAAGGATAAGTAATAACCAGCAAACACCCATAATCTTCTGACTAAAAATAATCAGAGTAAACATCTGGCCATGCATCCTCCCTAAGCTATCTCTGGCATAGGATTAGTATATAGACAACACCCTTACTAGCTGCTGGAACTTGGGCCTGGAATGCTATCATCTGTAGTAATGGAATTAACACTTGTCTTGGACATTGTGCAAACAATTAAATAACTAGGAGGCATGAAGCCCAAAGCCTGGTGCCTACCTAAAGGATTAATTATTTAAATTAATTACAACAATGGTCCTACTATACAATGTGGAAGGCAGAGTTATCACTGAAAATTGTACTATGAGTACTTTCCTTGATATTATTTTAAATTCTAATAAAGAGCATGATTAGGGGCCCGGTGGTCTAAAGTGCCTGCTTAGGAAAGCTTAGGTGGCTGCAGGGACCGCAGTTTAATCCTTGGCACGACACGCTGCACCAGCCCTGCCCTCAGGGCAGGCTGAGCTGGCCATAAAAATAAATAAATAAACAAACAAAAGTTCTGAAACAAGAAAAAAAAAAAAAAGAAAGAAACAAAGAGCATGATTAAAACCTGGAACTAGGGGCCAGGGAGATAACTCTACATGGCAAGTGCAGGGTCCTGAGTTCAGTCTCCAGTTCTGAAAAAAAAAAAAAAAAATTAAAAAAGAAAGGAAGGAAGAAAGAAAGAAAAAAGAAACTGGAACTACTAATCTGTTACTTAGAATCATCCACAGGTTGGTAAATTAGGAAAAAAAAAAAAAGCTGTTCCAGTCTCGACGGAGTCCCAGCTGTTCCAAAAAAAAAAAAAAAAAAAAAAGTTATAGCCTGAGATGAATGTAGTGAGATCTAACCCTCTGGAAAGAAACAAAAAGGGGAAAAAATTTAACAGATTTAGCAACTTAGCAACATAGCAAGAATTTGTCTCAAAATAAATACATAAATTTTAAAAAGACTGACAGTGTAGCTTGGCACAAAGAACTGTTTGATCCCTAACACTAAAAAAGAGATAATAAAGCATCACAACAGCTCCTCATCCAACCAGCACAACTAACATCTCTAACAGTGGGTTCAGGCACAAATATGCTTGTTTTTTAAAAAATAGAATCTATTTACTTTGTTACCAAGGGAACATTAGAAATGTCTGGAAACATCTGTCATCATTGGGAAGAGGGACAGGGCAGTGTTGCTGCTGTCTGGTGGGTAGAGGGCATACCAAACATCCTACAATGTGCAAGACAGCCATGCGCAACAAAGAACTCTATGGCTGCTCCCAATGTCAGTAGTGCTGAGGCTGTCCTTCTTGTCCCTAGAAACTTAGAGAGATATATTATGAGCAATAAGGGTGAGGATTCCATCTCACATGTAAACTCCACTGGCATTTTAGTTTTATCCCAGGGTACTGCACAGACAGGTTGTGTGGCCCTGATGTCCTGTGGCATGAAAGCTGTGACTGCATATCGATGTCTTCTACAGGCAAGGGAAAGAAGGGTGGTGGCATTCGTGCTTCTTATTTGCTGTCCACGAGGTTGACGGTCTTTATTCAAGGTCTCTGTAAGAGCTAAGTGTCTATGATCCCACTTTTCCCTGTAGGAACAACCTTAGTATTTGGCCAAGAGATGACTGAAGAGCCATGCACATCACAGAGAATAAGGACTGAGAAGTCTACTGCAAAGGTTTTATTTAATACATGGCTCTCCCTAGTTGCAGAGCAACTCCTGAAACTTCCCAGGTCCTCGCCTACATAAAACAGAAAACATCAAAGTTCTTGAAAATCACAGCACACCTCCACTCAGGGTTAAAGCCAAGGAAAAAATATCTTTGGGGGTGGCACTGATTTCACAGAATAATCTAAGTGACTGAAGTGGAAAACAGCAATGACTATGAGCTTCAGGGAGGCCAGAAAATAATTGCCTACATTTTTTAAAAATTACGCAATGTTTAGCAAACTGAGATCACTGGGGGGAAAAAGAAAAAAAGAAAAGGAATGGCACAAACTTTACTAAACAAAGTCACATACCAACAAACATTTCAACCACTGTGACCAAGACTAGGGACTAAAGGTTGTTTTTAGTCTCAAAGATCTGAAGAATGGGGGTGGGAAATAAACAAAACTCCAAGGGAAAAATCATTAATGAGATACTCTGAACTGTTTTCCCACAAATAATTCTTAAAAAAAAAAAAAAGAAAAAGCAAGCAAACTACATTCTATGTTTTTTTTAAAAAAAAAAAAAAGTCAGTTTCCTGCATTTTAGTCCAAATAAAACTTCTTTGCAAGCAGTCAACCAAAAAAACTGGAATTCCATTGTCATAGCATGATGTCTATGGAATACCACTTCAGAAAACTTTCAAAATGTAAAAAAGCGCTGGGTAATTATTAGAAAACTTTGTAATGAAGGAAGACAGGAAATTAACATAGCAAAATCCATCCCAAAGAGACTGTAAGAGAACTTGGAGTTACATCCTTGCAGGATATAATTTCAAGAGCTTCATGTTTACTAACAACAACAACATCCACACACATATATACACACATGCACCACCCACATCAAGATTTCCAGGAAATTATATACGTATATAAAACATGTGGACTTCTTTAGCAAAACAAATGTAATTTCTTCTTAAACAGCCTCTATCTACAAGAGATGAATTGGCGTAGCTTTTATTAAAGGAATGGAAAATGAATTTTAATGGTCATGTTTTTATCTGACTGAAAGACTTCAAACCATATAGAGATAAAACAACATGTAATGTACTTTTTCTAATAAAATGTGATATTTTCTCATCTACTCTTCTTAAAGCAAAATAATGTATCTCCATAACACACAAGAGAGCATTAAAAACTTTTTAAATATGGTAGATTTTTGTTAATGTCAAGCTTAAAGCAACTCAGCAAAACATGATAGCTGTGCTAAATTACTTAAACATATATATGGCACTTAGCTGTGTCTTCAAGACACCAAAACATTGCAGTGAAAAGTAGAAGTCAGTAACACCAAGATGTTATGTCTAGTCACCAATAACTGGAATTTCCTGAGACTTGCTCTCTAAGTGTCCTTGGAAGTTGGCTATGAAGGCTTTTCCACCAGCTCTCTCTCTCTGTTCCTTCACCCTTGCCAGGCCTATGTGGGCTCATCACCATGCTCCATGGCAACCACCACACTGTCACACTGGGTAGCATGCTCCAGGTGAGCCCATGATCCTGCACTTACAGGTGGGCTCCTTCCATAGCGCACTTCAGGGCTACAAATGTTTACAAATGTTTGTAAACCAGCTGTAAACATTCTTTCCCCAAAAGCAAAAGAGGCAGGAAGCCTTCCCAGCTGACTTTATGAGTCCATCATTAACCTTATGCCAAAACCAGATGAAGAACACAGAAAAGATTCAGACCAATATCCTTCATGAAATTGGGTGAAAAATCCTCAAAACAGTATTAGTGAATCAAATCCAAAAACATATAAAAACAATAATATATCATAACCAAATAGAATATGTCCTAGGATTGAAAAGTTATTTAATACTCAATAGTCAGAGTAGACTAGGAATATAGCTCAGTGGTAGAGTGCCTGCCTGATAAGCATGAGGTTATGAGTTCAATTCTTATTACCAAAAAAACAAACAAACAAAAAAAAATTAGTCTGGGTTGCAGAGAAAACTCAGTGGTCTAAGTATCTGCCTGGCAAGCGCAAGGAGCTGGGTTCTATCCCCAGTACCGCATTCGACGATGGCCACAGAACCATGAGTAAACTGTGCCAACCACCAAAACCAGGCATGGTGGCACAGGCCTGTAATCCCAGCACTGGGGTGGGGGGGTGAGAAAAGAGGCTCACTATGAGTCCAAGCTGCACAGTGAGATGCTGTACCAAATCAATCAATAGGCTACATTTTTGTCTCTGATAATTTTCTGACTTAGAAAGTATCTTTTCTTTTTTTTTTTTTTTTTTTTTTTTTTTTTTTTTTTT
>PVJA010008593.1:0-55499 GCA_004027025.1 Myocastor coypus | reverse complement strand
GGAGCGGCCTGGGACAGCGGCGGGACGCGGCGAGCATGTCCGCTCTGACCCGGCTAGCGCCTTTCGCGCGCGTCGGAGGCCGCCTCTTCCGAGGTTGCAGTGCGCGGGCGGCCAGAGGTGGCGGAGTCCGTTAGTGAGTTGTCGGGGAGGTGGCGAGGGCTGCGGGGAAGGCGCGGCGCTCAGACGCGCTCACCTTGGAGCTGGAGCGGGCTGGGGATGGTGGCGGAGGCGTGTCCCTGCGTGGCCTGAGCGCGAAGCATGCTGGGTCTTGTGGTCCACCCGGCGGCAGCGGGTGAGATGAGGACCACCCCCCAGGAGCGGCAGGGTGGTGGAGACGAGTGGGCTTGGATTAGGACCAATAAAACACCTATGTTGCGCGGGGCGTGGTGACGCACGCCTGTAATCCCAGCATTTGGGAGGCTGAGGCAAGAGGATCAGTGCAAGTTCAGACCAGCTTGGGCTACAAAAGGTGAGCTCAAGGCCAGCCTGAAATGCATAGCAAGACCCTGTTTCAAAAAGACAAAAACAGAACAAAACAAACCAATGTTGGAACAGCCATTATTTCTTTGCATATACTTTCTTGGTTTGTTTTCTTCCTCAGGGTGTCTTTATTTATTTTGAGATCGTTTTCCTAGGAGCTTTTATCTTCAGATTCCTTGAGGGCTTCTTGTAGACTGAGGGCATCACCAGTCCAATTACTTTAAATTCTTGGAGTGGGGAGTTGGACTACAAAGGTCCAACCTAAGTGTGAGTTTGGGTACAAACCTACCCGATGCGTGGCTTCAGGTAACAAATTTTGGTTTCTTTCTCCATAGTTTCTCATGTATCCTTTTGCTGTGAATTTGGCTTCCTAGACAGTGTCTCCTGGTCCAGTCTTTTGTAGCTTTTCACAGGGACTCTGGTAACTCGCAGCTTCAGCGCTTGCTTGATGCTCAGGCTTTTTTACTCTTCCCTCCTTTCAGCACTGGAGGTCAAAGCTAGGACCTCACTCACTCTCCGCAAACACTCAGCCACTGAGCAACATCTTACACTTGTCCTTCACCTACCATGTTCCCAGCCCCATCCTCCGTGGTGACAAGGTGCAAGGCATCGACCAGGCCCTGCGGGGCCATTGGGACAGTGCTCTTCCCCTGCATCATCAGCCACAGGCCTTATTTTTGCATGGATTTTGGTTATAGTTGGAACCTTATTTTTGTAGATGGTAGATGATGTTTGGAAAACAAATTTTATTTATTTATTTATTTATTTTTTGTCTTTTTGAGACAGGATCTCACTATGCAGTTCAGGCTGGCCTTGCACTCACTTTTGTAGCCCAGGCTGCTCTCGAACTCACACTGATCCTCCTGCCTCAGCCTCCCAAGTGCTAGGATTACAGGCGTGCGCCACCACGCCTGGCTAAATAAATTTTTTTTTCTTTCTTGTTTGAGAACTTTTGTTTATTTGGAAAACACATTTTAAAAAATAATACTTTTGGGGCCAAGGAGATAGCTCAGGGGCATAAGTGCCTGCCTGGCAATGCAAGGTCCTCAGTTTGATCCCTGGTTCCACAAAAAAAGAACAATAACAACAAAACACCTTGTTTTGAGGTTGTGCAGGGTATTTAGTTATCACAGTAAAGTTACCATGGCCCGTATATCCATTTGTAACAGTCATTTAGGTGTTCGTTGGATTTTTTTTTTTTTTTTTTTTTTGTCTTTTTATGACAGGGTCTCCCTATACAGTTCAGACTGGCCTTGAGCTCACTTTTGTAGCCCAGGCTTGTCTCAAACTCACAGCGATCCTTCTGCCTCATCCTCTCAAGTGCTGGGATTATAGGTGTGTGCCACCAGCCCGGCATGTTTGTTGGATTTTTGCGTTCCTTGAAATGATGACAATTGTTTTGCCATGGGTTCTTTTCTTTTTTTTAGAATTTTTTTATTTTTATTTGTTTCTTGTTTCAGAACTTTTGTTTGTTTATTTATCTTTATGGCTGACTCAGCCTGCCCTTAGGGCAGGGCTGGTGCAGCATGTGGTGCCAGGGATCGAACCTTGGTCCCTGCAGCCGCCCAAGCTTTCCTAAGCAGGCGCTTTAGACCACTGAGCCATCCTGCTGGGCCCTGCCATGGGTTCTTTTCTAAAACTGATCTCTTTTGAATCATTTTTTCCAAAAGATTACCACTTCAGTGTTTCAATTTACAGCCTATTAAAAAAATACATATGTATATATATAATTAAAAAAACTTATTTATGTTATGGCCAGCTCAGCCTGCCCTGGGGGTGGGGTGGTGCAGCATGTGGTGCTGGAGATGGAACTGTAGTCCCTGCTGTTGCCTAAGCAGGTACTTTAGACCACTGAGCTATCTCGCCAGCCCTCAACTTACAGGTTTTTTTTTTTGTCTTTTTTTGAGACAGGGTCTCACTATGCAGTTCAGGCTGGCCTTGAGCTCACTTTTGTAGCTCAGGCTGGTCTCGAACTCTCACCGATCCTCCTGCCTCAGCCTCCCGAGTGCTGGGATTACAAGCGTGCGCCACCACGCCCGGCTCAATTTACAGTTTAATAATAACACTCTAGTAATGAGAGAAATGTGGAAAGTTGATAGGATGAGTTGGAACTGTAATCCTGCCTTAAGCAAAATTTATTTTAACGAGTTTTATTGTACTCATAGCCTTAGTTTGTAGCTAAAAGCTATCATAGAGGAAATCTGTTGTTACTCTGAGTTGTTCCACATGATGTTTACAGACTATACTGTATGCAGATAGATCCTGAGTAAATACTATTAAATATAATTGGTATGTGAGGCCATTATAGAGAGTATGTGAAAAAATACAAATAAAACCCTACAGAAAAAATAACCTCTTGTACCATCCGTAACTAATCAGTAATACTTTACGTAGAGCCTTCAAAATAAAAGTGTTATATGTTGGGTAAATATTCTCACAAAGATGGAATCAGTTGTATGGTAAGAGTTTTATCTTGATTTGGATTCTGAACTTTCTGGAACCATTAAAGAGATCCTGGACCACCCAGTCTATGGGCTGCAGTGTGGATAGCCAGCACCCTCATGACATAGATGACATCAAGAACAGTGGTATGGAGTGCCCAGCTAGCTAAGGATCATAAGAAAATCTGTCAATAAAAAGATGATCTGAGGGCCTTGAATTTGCAGCAGTCCTCTGTCTCAGCCTCTCAAGTGCTGGGACTCAAACCATAAACCACCACACTTGACTCAAGAGCATTTTAGAAATAGCTTCATTAAGTATAAATTGAGTCAACTGATAATAATTATAGTTTAACTGAATGAACTATAGCCTTTATGGATGTGTGCCAGTTTGTCAGAAGTGTCAAAAAAGTGAAAAAATCCCACATAAACCTTACTCAATCTGTTTCTTTGTTTGGAGCTGTGTTAATATATTAGAAAGGATTTGTGAGTCATCTTTCCCCTGTAGTATTTTTTATTTTTGTCTTTGAGACACGGTCTTGCTGTGTGGCTCAGGCTGGCCTTGAGCTCACTGTATAGCCCAGGCTGGTCTGAAACTTTCAGTGATCCTCCTGCCTCAGCCTCCCAAGTGCTGGGATTACAGGCGTGTGCCACCATGTCTGATATCTTTTTTTTTTTTTTTAACTGGGAATTGAATTTGGGGCCTTGTGCTTGCCAAGCAGGTGCTGTGCTGCTGGGTTTCAATAAAGAACACAGTAGGCACAGAGGATGTAAGTTGTTTCTGAAATAGATGACTAAACAGGACAATGTTAATTTGTTGATTTATTTTTTTCAGGATGTTAGTGACCTACTCCAGGTTCAGTTTCTTAACCAAAACTTTTGAGGCCATAGTTACTACATTCATATTTCTGGTGCAAAGTAATGAATATTCACTAAATGAAAACCATAACGCTGGCATTTCTTTTCCTTTTTTGAGACAGGGTCTTGCTATGTAGTTCAGGCTGGCCTTGGACTTGTATGATTCCCCTGTCTCAGCCTCCAGGTGCTGGGATTATAGGCATGTGCCATGATGTCTAGTAATGCTGACAGTTCTGCTGCTCTGTTTATAAAGCAAGCTAAAAAGCACACAGGATTGTGGACCTATCTCACGGTCTGTATTCTGGGAGAAGAGCAGACACTTGGAAATTTTAAATGACTTACTACTTAATATAGTGAGCATTTCCAATGTGCTCTGTCTCCTAGTGCTGGCAGCAGTGGGCGTGCCTGGGCCCGATACAGAGAGTATTGCCCGCCCACCAGGTCCGAGGTGATCCAAGCTGAGGTCTTAAGCGCAGGCATGTGGTTCTGGATCCTGTGGCGCTTCTGGCATGACTCAGATGCCGTGTTGGTAAGTGCGAGGGAGGGAATGGTTCTCATCCGTTTTTGAGTTGGGCAGGGAAGATCTTTTTTTTTTTGTCTTTTTGAGACAGGGTCTCGCTATGCAGTTGAGGCTGGCCTTGAGCTCACTTTTGTAGCCCAGGCTGGTCTCGAACTCGCACCAATCCTCCTGTCTCAGCCTCCCGAGTGCTGGGATTACAGGCGTGAGCCACCACGCCCGGCTAGGGAAGATCTTTTAACAACTCATTTTTCTGTTTGAAGGCTTTTTCTGTGCGAGCAGTCTCACCACCATGTTGCCCATGTGTATGTGTAGGAAAATGTGTTGCCTCTTGAACTATTTTACATGATAACGTCCGTGTGGATGGCTGTGCCTCACGGTTTCCATTAGATTGCTGATTATGGAAAGGAAAGTAGAAACTAATTCTCTTATCCTTTATTTATAGTTCACGTCTCAGTTACTTTAAATGACAGATACGTTCTCCTCTGCCAAAAGGTCCAGGGCAGCCATTGCTGGGTGGCATAGGTTATTCTGTCTTGAGAAGAAAGCTAGTTTTGCTGGCTTCCTAGCCTGTGGTTAGCCTTGGCTGAGCCTTGTATTTGCATAGACTCCGTTCTCTAGGAAATTATAGCTTTGATTCTGAGCTCAGGCTGGGTTTGTAGCTCAGCGATTTAGCATGTGCCTAGCATGTATGAAATCCTATGTTCAATCCCTAGCATCAAGCAGAACAGTGACGAAAAAAGACAAGAAACCCAGAGGACTTTGGATTTTTGTATAGTTGGGCTTATTTTCAGGATAGGAAGAATGTCCCCCTTTAAACCTTATACGGTGGTGCTGGACATGTGCAGCTGCTTGGTATCCCATTCATCTTAGAATGGCTAAGAGCAGCTTAGAGCTGCTCCTGCCTTTGTCAGGAAGGAGCTGCTAGGGTGTCAACTATAGATCTTTTAATTCAAGGATAAGAGAATTAGTTTCTATTTTCCTTTCCATAATCAGCAATCTAATGGAAACTGGGACACAATAGAGATGGCTGTAGGTACCAGGTAGTGCTGTTCCCAGATATTGTGTAGCTTAGGCCTGAAGGGGCTCATTACCTGAGGCTCTTGCATGTCACAGTGGGAACTAAGGGGAATTTCAAGCTTTTGTTTTTGAGACAGGGTCTTACTCTGTAATTCAGACTGGCCTTGAATTTACGGCAGTGCTCCCTTAGTCTCCTGAGTGATGGGATTATAGGTGTGCAGCACCCCGTCTGGTCTGCTGCCTCCACTTCCCACTGACCTCCATCACAGCCATACCAGTGGCTTAGGTTGGGACCCTGAGGGGCCCCCTACCCCCATGTAGTGACAGATTGAAGTGCTGGACCATCGTGCATGTCAGGGGCTGCAGTTAAGTTTATGACTAGTTTTTTCTTTGCAGTTTTCTTCAGATTTTTGACTGTACTCTGTTCTGAATGGTTGTCCTCAGGGTCACTTTCCATATCCAGACCCTTCCCAGTGGACTGATGAAGAACTGGGCATCCTTCCTGATGATGAGGACTGAGTGGTGACTGGCTCTGCACAGGGAGGTGGGCCATGCATTCCTGCTCTTCAGCTCTCATCTACCTTTTGTCATAAACGTTTATTTTTACTCCACCTTGCGGTCTTGCAGAAACTGTCTTCTCGCAGCTAGAAGCACAGGCAGACATGTTAACGTGTCTCATTTCTGCCCTAAGAGCTGTTTTTACATGTGCTGTCCTTCTCTGGGCTCTGTGCCTTTTCACTAAAATGAGTTTCTCCTTAGTTGGTTTATGTTTTTGGGTCCCATTCCCTGATCAAGGACAACACATTGAGAATACTTCTGCTTGCACAAGGCCTGGGCTCAGTCTGCAGCATAAGAACAAAACAGGAAGATGACTGATTGTGTCAGTTCTGTGCCAGACCCAGGACGGCTAAGACCTTACGGAGGTGTGTGGCTACCAAAGTGCAGAGGGGCTCCGCTTAGTACTTAATGGAAAGGCCCAGCAGAAGCAGCGTCACAGTGTAAATTAATTCTGTGGTATTTCTTTAACCAGCAAAGGGTATGTAGGCTTTTAATTTTCCAGGTCAGAAAGTCTTCTGATGTGGGCTGGCGAGATAGCTTAGGCAACTGCAGGGACCACGGTTTGATCCCTGGCACCACATGCTGCGTCAGCCCCACCCCCAGGGCAGGCTGAGCCGGCTGTAACATAAAGTTTAAAAAAAAAAAGTCTCCTTATAAAAGACATGTTAGGGCCGGGTGTGGTGGCGCACGCCTGTAATCCCAGCACTTGGGAGGCTGAGGCAGGAGGATCGGTGGGAGCTCGAGAACCAGCCTGGGCTACAAAAGTGAGCTCAAGGCCAGCCTGAACTGCATAGTGAGACCCTGTCTCAAAAAGACAAAAAAAAAAAAAAAAAGAGACATGTTAGGAAGAATCCTTTTTTTCACAAAGCCTCAAGGTTAAGACATTCTCATTTTATACTTTTTTTGTTGTTCCTTTTGAGAAAGGGTCTCGGTATGCTGTGGAGGCTGGCCTTAAGCTCACTTTTGTAACCCAGGCTGGTCTTGAACTCACGTCAATCCTCCTGCCTTAGCCTCCCAAGTGCTGGGATTACAGGCATGTACTACCATGCCTGCTTCTTTTATACATTTTAAAATTACAACAGTTGCTGTTATTTAAGAATACTTTGAAAAAAAAAAAAAACTTGAAAATTAACTGGAAAAAGAAAAAGAAAATTAGCTGATTGTGGTGATACATGCCTCATGAAGGAGGCTGAGGCAGGTGGGTCCATGGATTCCAGGCCAGCTTGGGCAATATAAGTTTAAGGCCAGTCTAAATTACAGAGGGAGACTGCACAAAAGAACCCTCCCCTAAAAACTTTCCAAATACTTTGAAACTATTTTTCATTTTTCATGTTTTTTTTTGTTGTTGTTTTGTCTTTTTTTGAGACAGGGTCTCACTGTGCAGTTCAGACTTAACTTGAGCTCACTTTTGTAGCCCAGGCTGGTCTCAGACTTGCACTGATCCTCTTGCCTCAGCCTCCCAAGTACTGGGATTACTCATTTTTCATCTTCTTGAGACATGGTTTTACTATGGAGTTCAGGCTGGCCTTAATCTCACTTTGTAGCCGAGGCTGGGCTTGAACTCACAGTGATCCTCCTATTACAGGTATGTACCACCATGCCCAGCTTCCTTTATTTTTTTGATGACAAGTATAAACTAAGAAAAAGGGTGATTTGCTTCTCCTGTATAAAGCCATTCACATGGCCAGAGCTCAATAAATGCTTGTATACTATAACTCCTTAAACAAAACTATAGGTCTGGACGTGTAAATATAAAAGTACTTAACGCTTTTCACTTTTGTTTTCCTATAGGTGCCAGGTGAGACTGTCAAGAAATTATGGACTGCCTATTGTACATGAAAGTTGTGGATTAAAGAGGTTTGGCTAAGACTGAGCTGAGTCACATTTCTGATAATGACATGTATGTTTTATTTTTTATTTTATTTATTTATTTAAGAATTTTTAAAATTTTATATTTATTTTTTTCTTGTTTCAGAACCTTTGTTTGTTTATTCAATCATTTTTATGGCTGGCTCTGGCACAGCATGTGTTGCCAGGGATTGAACCGCGGTCCCTGAAGCCGCCCAAGCTTTTCCAAGCAGTGCTTTAGACCACTGAGCCATCCCGCTGGGCCCGACATGCATGTTTTATTTCCTGAGCTCCAGCTGCTTGCTGAGTAGTACCTGTGCCCATTCAGCTGAGCCTTGTGAGTGCCCCATGATGTGGATGTAGCTTCATTTATGAGCAAGGACATGGAGGATGAAGAGGTGGAGCTGCTTGCTTAGTACAACACATTGCTAAGTAGGTTGGTCAGCCCTGATCCCACAGAGGGCATGCAGAACCCCAGCTCCATCTCCGTTGCTTGGCTGGCTGTAATGCGACTCCTCTAGCCATTTCTGTAAACTGGGTACACAGAGGGTAGGGGGCAGTAGAGGCCACTCAGTGTATCTGCATCTGCTGTGGGCTGGGCATTGTGTTGTCCATAATGGGACTCTTGAATCCCTTCTAACAGAGCCAGAGGAATGAAACAGGGTTGTTCAGTTTTTCTGAAATTTGTTTCTAGGTGTTCTCCAGCTTCCACTGGGGCTATAATCCTGAGCAGACAGGCCTTGCAGCTCCAGAAGCCTGTTCCAACAGCAGGGGCGCTGCAGGTACTTCTGTAGGCTCGTGTTCACCTGAGGGTAGCTGACTCCACCGCTTTAGGTTTTTTAAAAATTTTTTTATTTTAATTACTTTTAGTAAGAAATATTGAGCCCAGCAGGATGGCTAAGTGGTCTAAAGTGCCTGCTTAGGAAAGCTTGGGTGGCTTCAGGGACCGTGGTTCGATCTCTGATACCACATGCTGCGCTAGCCCTGCCCTCAGGGTAGGCTGAGCTGGCCATAAAAATAAACAAAAGTTCTGAAACAAGAAAAATAAATAAATAAAGTTCTTAAAAAAAAAAGAAATATCAGTATGATAGTTTCACAACACATTAGTAGTACATTTGCAATCACTGACACATTGCATATTGTCTTCACAATAGGAATACAGAGCACAGTCCACCGCTTCAGTTTTAAAGCCAATCAGGGTTCTCTTTTATTCTCTCCTTTGCTGCTCGTATCTGTAGGATTATTGTCCCAGACTTCTTAGAGGAATAGGCTCCACACTGCTATATAGCAGGTGAGAAAATGTCAGTGGGAGAGGGTGTCACTTGACTATTGGCAGCATATGCAGGAAATGGGACCAAACGCTGGTAAATGTCTTGCATGCTAATGTACTTGGTCGTCATCTTTGTTTTGTAAGGTGTAGCTGAGCCAGCTGTCATCAGGCTTACAACTCATGGAGGAAATGAAGTCCAAATTGTGGATATGTGACTTCAGGTGGAAGTGGACTAGGCGGCAGTAAGCAGAGCACAGTCTGCCTTTTTGATCCTGCCTCAGGATAGACTTCCTGTGTGTTTACATGCCTGAACAACAGTGTTCAAAGCCTGTGACACCCACTGATAGTTTTTCTTTAGTCTGGTCTGCACACTGAGCCTGTCTGCTAGTGGGTCCGAACTTGGGAGTGTGAAAAAGAGCTCAGGCCCCAGAGTCAGACCTACTAGTTCTGGTCCTGGTCCATTTACTTGCTGTCAGCTGAGGCAAATTACAGCACTTACTTCGATCTGTGCCATAATCTCATTTGTCAAATGAATTAAATGAGTTAACATGGAAAGCTCTTGGAGCTAGGCCTGGCACGAGGAATCAGTTGTTCTAGACCACTGAATTAGTTTCTTTCTGGTGACCTGGGTTGCTAACTAGATTTTTGAAGGAAAGCCCCCATACTGGGACAGACTAGGCACTAAGTATTCAACAGATGGTTGCTGTTTGCACCTCCCTGTGGAAAATAAGCAAAGCAAATGCATGTAGTGTGTTGCTTTCTGTTGAGTATGTAGAAACAAATTCATGGGGAATTTTAGCTAGGTGGAGAGGTATTTTTTTTTTTTTAAAGAATTTTTTTTTTCTTTTTGTCTTTTTGAGACAGGGTCTTGCTATGCAGTTGAGGCTGGTCTTGAGCTCACTTTTGTAGCCCAGGCTGGTCTCGAACTCGCACCAATCCCCCTCCCTCCCGAGTGCTGGGATTACAGGTGTGAGCTACCATGCCGGGCTAAGAATTTTTTATTTTATTTATTTATATTTTCTTGTTTCAGAACCTTTGTTTGTTTATTCACTCATTTTTTCTAAAAAATTTTATTTATTTTTTTCTTGTTTCAGAACCTTTGTTTGTTTATTCACTCATTTTTATGGCCGGCTCAGCCCGCCCTGAGGCCAGGGCTGGCGTAGCATGTGGTGCCAGGGATCGAACCGAGGTTCCTGAAGCCGCCCAAGCTTTCCCAAGCAGGCGCTTTAGACCACTGAGCCATCCCACCGGGCCCTGGAGAGGTATTCTTGTGCATGCAAAGGTAGTGAAAATTCCTTGTGGCAGTGGAAATCAGGTTCAACATGCAGAAGTAACAGTGTCAACAATACAACTGGAACTAATTTTATAGAAAGAGTTGACTCTCAGCATATCAAGGAAACGTGAACCTCCACACTGGCATGTTGACCTGTGCCTGTGGCAGTAGGTAGTGTAGACCTCGTGGTGTCCACCTAAGGTCTGAACTCAATGCTGCAGAGCCACCAGCCATTTTTTTTTCTTTTTGTGACAGGGTCTTGCTGTGCAGTTCAGGCTGGCCTTGAGCTCACTTTTGTAGCCCAGGCTGGTCTCGAACTCGCACCAATTCTCCTGCCTCAGCCTCCCTAGTGCTGGGATTACAGGTGTGCGCCACCACACCCGGCTCACCAGCCATTTCTTGCCAGTTCTATGACTACCATCATGATCTTGGGTAGGTCCTGGCTCCAAAAGATTAGGCAAAGCCTGTTGGGACTTCCTGTTCAGTTACTGATGTGAGAGAACTTGGGCCAGCTTATTCTAAGAACCTTTTTTTTTTTTTTTTTGGTCATTTTGAGTCAGGGTTTTGTAGCTCAGGCTGGCCTTGAGCTCAGTTTGTAGCCCAGGCTAGTTTTGAACTTGAAATGGATCCTTCTGCCTCAGCTTTTCAAGTGCTCTTACAGGCCAGAAGAGCCAGTGGTAGTCTTTGTAAAGGCATAACAACTAAGGTACTCAAGTTGGCTAGATAGCTCAGCAGACGTAAGCGCCTGCTTAGGTAAATGCAGAGACTGGGGTCCAGGGTCCAATCCCCAGCACCATGTGTCACACCAGCCCTGCCCCCTCCCAGGCGTGCTGAGCCTGCCACTGGGACTGGGTGTAGTGGAGTATGCCTGTAACCCCAGTGTCAGAAAGGCTGTAAATAGGATCACTATGAGTTGGAGCTGCATAGTGAAACAATGCAACCAAGGTATCCAAATTCTGAGGCAAATTTTAGGGAATACTTACTGTATGAAATATTAAGAAGGAGGAGGGCCACAATTACTCTTAAGTCATGAGTTTCTGTAAGGTAGTATAGAATTACATTTCTAGATGAAAAAACTAGTTCAGAAGAAAACAGTTATAATAGCATGTAAAGTCTGAGGGCCAGCCAAATAATGGATTAAAGTGCCTGCTTAGGCAGATGCAGCAGCTGGGGTTTGATCCTTGGAGTGCCCTGTCAGCCCCACTCCTGGGGTGTACTGAGACTGATTGAGACAGCGTGGTAGCAAGTGTCTGTAATCCCAGCTCTTCAGGAGGCTGAAAACAATCACTACAAGTTCAATCTACAGAGTAAGATTACTAAATACATTAAGAATAAAAATCTGAAAACATTCCTGTGCTTATGTCTTATTGGGGTCCGTACTGTTCTTAGGATATTCCACATGAAGCTTTAAAACTAGATCTTGGGGCTGACCCCGAGTTGGATTCCCGGCCCCAAACTGGTCATGGCGGCACATACCTGTAATACCAGCACTAGAGAAGTTGAGACAGGATTGCTGAAGATTTTGAGACTGGCCTTCAGGCTACAAAAGTGAGCACAAAGCCAGCCTGAACTGCTTAGCAAGACCATGTCTCAAATAAAAGTTTTAGATCTCTTCTGGAAACCTGGGTTGAGCCGGGCATGGTGACGCACACCTATAATCCCAGCACTTGGGAGGCTGAGGCAGGAGGATCGGTGCAAGTTTGAGACCAGCCTGGGCTACTAAAGTGAGCTCAAGGTCAGCCTGAATGGCGAGACCCTGCCTCAAAAAGACAAAAAAACCCCCAAAACAAACAAAAAAAGAAACCTGGGTAATTTGATGTGTTTTGTCTTTGAGGTGTTTTTGAAAATTTAGGTCATGGGTGTTCATAAATTCAATGTTACAGCAATGTAAGATTTATAATCAAGCAAACAGATTTAGTAACATTTGAAAACAAGATCAGGACATGAAATGAACATAAAATCAAAGTAATTTGTTAAAGAATTTGAAAACATAAGTGCATAGTTTGTTTTTTTTATCTTTTTGTGATTGGGTCTCGCTATGCAGTTCAGGCTGGCCTTGTGAGCTCAGTTTTGTAGCCCACTCTGGTCTGGAACTCACACTGATCTTCCTGCCTCTGCTTCCCAAGTGCTGCGATTACAGGCATGTGTTACCATGCCTGGCTGTGAATACATAGTTTGAAAATTAAATGTTTGGGGCCCGGCAGGATGGCTCAGTGGTCTAAAGCGCCTGCTTAGGAAAGCTTAGGCAGCTGCAGGGACCACGGTTCAATCCCCGGCACCACATGCTGTGCCAGCCCTGCCCTCAGGGCAGGCTAAGCCGGCCATAAAAATAAACAAACAAAAGTTCTTAAAAAAAGAAAAAATTAAATGTTTGTGTATACTGTGGATATTATAAAAATGTATGACTTACATCAAAATAAGGTGAATTACTACAGATAAATTTACTAAAATATAGCATACACTTCAATTTTGTTTTTGTGGTGGACAGTGCTTATTTCAAACTAAAGATATTAAAGATCACAGCATCTTAAAGTATATGTCATCACTACTACATGACAAGACTTATCACAAGTTACATGGTGTGTAATGTGTCATGCTGGAATTTAGACTTCTGTCTCCTTATCCCACTGGTAATCAGTGTGGCACAGGAAACAAAAATGTGTATTTCTGTCTAATGCCTCAGAGAAATGACTGTTAAACCACCAACTACTTTTAATTGAATGTAACTGCTACAAAAATAATCTTGATAAAGACTTCACCATGCAGTCAATCTTTATTATAGCAATATTTGCATATTCACATCAAGTACATAGAACTTTTTGCCTCTTATATAATACAGTTTTTAAATAACTTTACACAAATAATTTTCTTCAATCTGATTTTTGAGCTATCTTTTTTATTTAGTTCTCCATGCTTTCTATCCAAACTGAACAATATTTTCCATTATACAAATTTACATGAGAAAAACTCCAAAGTACAAATGAAGGGACCTGAGCAGGAAAGAGAACCAAGGTATCAGGAAATGGGTACGGGGAAGAGTTTAAAAAACAAAACAAAACAAAAAACCAGGCAAACATTGAGGATTAAGGAATAAGAGGGAGACATTATTCTTTTGACTGAAAATAAATGTCTTTTTCTTATGAATTGAAAAATAAGTTTTAAAAATAGTTACTCCATTATAATTTTTGCAAAGCAGGTATAGATAGATCTTACGCAATGAAAAAGCTCTCATCTTTTCACGGGGTCCACCCAGGCTCCATGAGAACCCTTTCAAGGCTTGAGTGGAACTAAAGTGAACTAAACCTGAACCTTCGGCAGTTAGAGACAGGAATGTGTATGTGAGCTGCTGTGAGGTTTGGAGTAGTGGCCAGGAGCCATTAATTCACTGTAGTTCCAATGCAAAGCATTTTCCTTTCCTCTCCCTTGCTCTTAAATCATGAAGCATGTGAAATAGGCGGAGGGATTTCCTTTTCTTTGGTCTAAACCAAAGAACATTCACAACTATTGAACAGAACTGAGAAAGACATATGCTGATGAATGCTAAAATCAGCCTCCTGACCACCTAGTTGTACAATCCTATCTTAGGAGAAGCAGCAACTGCTGAATGAGGAAAGAATCCGCCCCGACAAGTGGGACGATCACAGCTGTGTGTTACTGTGACAGTCCTTCACATCATGAAGGCCGGACCGCGCTGTACCATGTGGCACAGGCTGAGGAAACGGAGAACGCCATGCATTTTAAAGTACAGGAAGGAAAAGAGCACAGCTTGGATGGACACTTTCTCTCGTATACAATGTAAACTAATGTAACATGAAGATAAATGAGAGAAAGGTTAGCCACGGACATTGACAATTAACGTGAATAAAAAGGCTTATGTTTACATAGCTAGTTTTAATCAGGTGTGGAACATACATAAATGAATTAGGAAGGAATGATTAAAGAAAACTTTCACAGCTTAGAATAAAAAGCACATTTATTGCACTCAGATTTTATTTCAAATTATTTCCCACTCTCATTAGCTTTTCCCTAGCCACAGACTTAACTACTCCCTAACCCATTTTGGTCCATTTCCTCTCCAGTCTTTGAGTCTGTTGCTTATACCAAGACTGCAGTTTCTTCCTATGTAGCTCATACTCTGTCCAAACACACATGTGTTCAAAAAGGCTTAGCACACGAATGCAAGAGACTGACTGCCAAAGCAAAGCCTGGACTCAGCAATGTCCTCAGAACCCTGCGCCAACTCTGTCACCCACCAGGTCTTGGCCATGCTGCTTCACGCCTGACTCCCCTGCATCCACACTGCCAATGGAATCAACCTTCACGGGTGCCAGACAATGCACTCAGCCTGCCAGGAGAAGCAAATGGTTTGCACAAAACCTTTTAAATACTAACATAAATAAATATATTTCAGTCGTTTAAGAAAAGGACTTCAACTTACAGAATTCTTTACCAAAAATGCACCACAAAAAAAAGTACACTGGCTGTCACCTCATGCACAGCTGGTTATGTCCTTGTAATTAGTCAAAACAGTTAAATAAAAGTGAACATTTTAGTAAAATTTAGTAATTGAAACTAAACAGCCAGGTGTGGTGGTGCACACCTGTAATCCTGGCATTTGGGAAGCAAAGTCAGGAGGATTACCAGGAGTTCAAGATCAGCCTGGTCTACACATTGAGTTCAAGGCCAGCCTGAACTACATAATGAGACCCTGTCTCAAAAAGACCAAACCAAACCAAACAAACAAAAAACCCACAACTAGTTGAAATTGTGGACACTGAAATAAAGGATCTATCTTAATCACTTTACTGAGGTTGTGAATAAGTTTTTTTTTTTTTTTTTTTAACCTGTCAGCTTAATTTAAAAACTTTGGATTCTGTTCTTCTCTACCCTAAAAATACCTAATAACATGTTATTTTTCTACAATTAACAAAAATTAGGACTTTTAATTTACATCTGCCCAAATGTAAGTGAAAATAAGTTACCTATAAAAGTTGATTATCTAGTGTACTGCTATCAAAAACATCACACCAATTTTCAACTTGACCAGAGCCAGAACCACAGACCGTGAACACCCTGTCCACTTCACTCTCTGCCTGTCTACAGCCTCTGTAGGCAGAGATGCTACACCGTGCTGGAGACATGACACCCTCTGTCATGGGTGGTGCGGCATGATTGAGAAAGTGCATCCCATCTCACACACACTGGCCAGGCCACTCACGATTTCAACTGCCCTTTGCCAAGGACCCATCCAGAGACTCCCTCTCTGGTCCCCACTCTGCACCGAGCATAGTCAGTATCACTGGCCAGCTTCATTTGTGAATAAGTCCTGGGAGGCAAGCTGACATTTCAAACTCAGAAAAATCAGTGTATAGATTGGCAGCAGTACTCTGGAAACATCAAACCCAATTCTGTCCTGTATTTTAATTTCTCCTAGCTCAATGTATGGTTGCTGCTCAGCACATAGTACTTAGCGCTACAGTTTCTTAAAATGTCCCAAACATTGCTGATGTATAAAAGTTCCATGCTTTGAAGAACCTGTGGGAGTAGAAAAAGTTTCTCTAGAAATGTTACAACTCTGTTTTCAATCTAGTTGCTCTATGTGATAAATATATCTGACTATACTAGGGATTATGTGCTTTAAAAAAATAGTTTGTTCACTGAAAATTTACCGGTTTTCTTGTTTTTAAATATTTTTTGGCTATAAACTCTTTAGTGCATTTACCTTTGCAGTCTAAATTGCACTCTAAAAAAATATTAACACGGCTGAGTTAAACCAGAGTGGCTGCTCTCTTCATAAATCACTGATTTCTGCTAAAATTTCAGCTTTTTTATTGCATCATGAAGGCACAGTAATAAGATCATTTGGCAAATCGTCAAGGTATATTTTGGAGCCTCCCCTTTACCATTTTGTTGCGTGACTTTAAGTTACTCGCTGCTCAGATGGCATCTTCCAGTGCTGGCTGTGGTTCTGAATACCCTGTGGGTGACACCTACTAACTCAAGGGCTGATGTTTATTTTAGCAGTAGGGACACCAACCTGGACAAAGGAGAGAAACTTGGAAAAGGCATTCCTTCTACTCCTTCAGCTGGCAGTCTGCTTATGGGAGTATCTGCATGTGACAGAACCCTGGCTAATTCTTTATGAAGATACACTGTCTCGCCAAATCTACTGCAAATTAAAATAACATTACTGGTAGCAAAGTAATACCATAACCATGTAACTTCACACAAGTGAATTCAGGTTAAGATTCTGAAATAAACCCCTACACAGATCTGGCAATGCCTTCAAAAACATTCACATACTCTGAGCTACACCTTGTGTTTCTTTTTAAATGTATAATGCCCTTTTTGGACAAAATGAGAGTGTTCAGATATAAGTACACATAAAATCTTAAATCAGCTTCATATCCTAGAGCTCCTGACTGCTCATATTTTAAAATAAATAACTATTACCCCATTCTGAGGAGGTAGTTTTTTTTGAAGAGGTTACCTGTACCCTGCAATGTGTTTCAGACTGATGCTAGATGAAGAGGTTTGCAGAGGCTGGTGAGGTGGCTGTGCTGTGGGGACAGTGATCTGAGGAGGGTGCAGAGACTCCCGCTTTGTCTGATGAACGCTAGAGAATAGTGTATGACTGAAGTGCCATGACTGCCAAGTGGAAGAAGAAGAAAGTATTTACAAAGTTTGTTCTTTCTTCAAAATCAACATAAATATAACATGGGATTTCGATGAGAATTTATCTTCTAGGGTGCCCAGTATATCTTACCAGACTTCAAATACAATCAGGGGTGGGAGATCCAGGAACCAGAATTTGACAGCTACACAGAATCTTCTAAGGTGCTCATAAATATAAATAATCACACTGGATTTTCTATTCACACATCTCTCTTATAAACTACTTTTTTTGGTCAATTTCAGTGACAAGTCTGAGTCTTTGCTGGGCATGGTGGCTCATGTCTGCAATCCCAACATTTAGAGGCTGAGGCAATAGGATCACCACTAGTTTAAGGTCAGCCTGGGATACACAGTGAGTTCAAGGCCAGCCTGAACTATATAGTGAGACCTTGTCTCAAAAAACAAAATAAAGCAAAATGAGTCCTTGACTCTAGTTTACTGAAGAAAAACATTCCATCAGGAAGATTACATATTTAAAACAATCTTTTATTGTTGCTCTCAAATATTTCAGAAGGCTTCATTCTCCCTAGCAAAAATAAAAACACATGGCAGAAGGCACTGCAGCCACTTTCCAGACAAGACTGACAATTACAGCGTGACAAGGCAATCGCTGAAGCAGCCACACAGTCTCTGCCATTTACTCATAAAGTGCTTTGCACAAACAAGTACTTCTTCCTTGTATTCTCTTAGGAGCTCAGCAAGTCTTTCTGTTGTCTAAGCATTAAAAAAAAAAAAAAAGCAAAACTCAAAAGGAAACCTCTTTTCATATTATTTGTAAATAGAACAAGAACTCTGTTTAATGGGAAATAACAGTTCAAACACTTTTATTTCTACTTTTAAAGTTCTTTATAAAAAACTCTCAGTACCCTGAGTCTGGCTTCTGGACACAGTTTCATTTGCTAGCAACAGTCTGCTCCCTCTTCTCAAATCAAGCAACAACCTATTCCAAAATGAAAGCAAGGAAAAAAACTATCATTTGCATTTGGTTAACAAACTCCAGTGCTAATCTCCTGCCCAGGCATGGGCTCTGTCTCAGGGTGAGGCACCAACCTGGGCCAGGTTCACATAGAGCTCTCTCCAGCTGGGTGTGAGAGCTGAGTCAGTCTTGGTGAAGCAAACCCAGCCATGTTTAAAAGCACCTATAGAGCTGTATTTAAAAGGAACAAATGACCAACACTTTTCAAAAAGAGGTGGCATGATATGCACTGAAGATGCTTTTTACATCAGCACAAACCATTCCCGGCTTTGCCATTTGCTAAATCTTCAGAGACATGGCTATGTTCACATAAAAGCTAAAAATACTTCCTCTGATGACAGGTCATCTAAGGGTAGTGAGCAGAAGTAGGCCAGGAGAGATAGTGTGGCCAGGAGTTAGATTCTGAAACATTTAGCCAGTAATTGCTTCTCTTTGATCTACTTTAGATCTTGCTGAATTTCTTTCAGGTCCTTGGCTGTGGCTTACTTAGGTTAAGGTCAACTCATTTGATTCCCCTTCCCAAATCCCCATAAAAGATGCTAGACTCCCCAAAAGGGAAATATTTGCCATTAATTTGCCATTAGTCCATCTAGCCACTTTTTTTTTTTTTTTTTGATGTTCCTGTGATTTAGGATATCTTTTAACAAAGGCCAAGGGAAGGTATGACTAGGATCTATTTTCCATTTGTATGAAGATGGGCTGGATTTAGCTTCTCACACTACAGCAGCTCTCTACAAAAGCAGCTGATGACAGGCTTTCACACACTTTCCCTTGGTCCCAACGTCCCTAATATTTCTGTTCTCTATCTGCTGCCAGGTACCAACTCAGCTGCCAATACCCAACCTTTTGAAGACCAGGCTTGGGGAAAAAAGGAAGAGAATGAATGGAGATACCACCATTTTTATTTTAGGTTGCATATTCTAGATAAAAGACTTGGAAGAGGATGTAGAATGTAGTTTAGGAATAAGTTGGAAGAAACAGTGAGATTATTAGCAAAGATGTTAGTATGGATCCAGCAAGTACCATTAATTTAAAAATTATAAATGTTTGTCTTTATGCTAAGACTCCCCATATTTAGAGAAAAGGGTAATGATCTTTCTTGAAAAGTTGATTATGTAACAAAAATACAATTTTAAGGATATATAATTCCACTGGGAAGTATTGTATTCCAATTCAATTCAATCGGAAAATTATTTGCATTTTAATAAAAATATAATAGAAGAAACTCAGAAATGAAAATCTGTACCTTACATGTAAATTACATAATTTCCTCACATTCAAAACTATTATTGAACAGTTTTGTAGGCTGTTAATCAGATACTATACACGGTACTTGGTACCCTGGACAAAGTAGCCATGTAAGTACTTGGTGACTGGAAGAGCTCAGAGAAGATTTAGACTGTATTTTCCTGAGAGTCTGCTACGTAGTGGAGGAAACGAGTCCCCAACCCTCATCTTCATTGCTGGACCCAATGAGAAAAGAAGGCGATGTGTGCCCGCACTGTCCAGCCTGCGTGCTTAGGCAGAACCCAGGGAACAAGGCAACCAGAGGCCAGAGACCAGGGAGGTCAGGAAGAAGATGCAGCATTCCCTCACCCTCTGCCACATGCTCCTTACCCTCCACCCTCCTTTTTAAATAAGAGAAGTGCACTGTGAGAAAATCAAGCACTAACCATATGCCACACGCAAAGGGTATGCTGCATTTTGATTCCATCCCTCAGAAATTAACCAGAGGTGGCTAAGGGAAAGAGCTCCACAAACATCCCAGAACAGCAAAGAGAACCGCGCTTGGTGATTGAGACTGCCCCGTCAGATGATCAGCCACAAACTGATCTGGTGGTTAGAAGGACAAAGTTGACTGGCAGACTTTCCATAGCAAATTTCCCAAGCTGTAGCAGCAGTTCTTTCCATCATGCCTGACCATCAAAAGGTCAGAATTCAGGGTCTCTCCTCTTTCTTCCCGGGAGTGGGCAGAGTTGTATGCACGTGGTATTTGTGTTGAAGAAGAAACACTGGCAGCAAAGAATTCTGGTTCCTAAAACATTCTTCCCTCTTTTGATGGATAGGAAATTCCATTCTGTTCCATACCAGCTTATGCATTGAAAACTGTATCTTTAAAAAAAGATGAGGAACAGAACTGTGTTTTGATGTTAACGAACTGTACGAACACAAGAGTTAAGAAATAAAGAGTAGATGCTGCCATGACGGTGTGGCTACTTGAAGGCTGCAAATTCTCCTGTAGAGGGAGGACAAGAGCTAATTTTAAAAGAGTTATCTGAACTTACAAAAAAGCCTCATTTGAACCTCAGTGAAAGATGGCTAGTTTTATATTAAAATGTAGAACATCACCAATAAACCCGAAATGACTGAAACTATTGATATAGTTCAGCTATATCAATGAAATACCAAGTCTGCAGATAATTTCCCAGTTGAATTTTATGGATTATAGTTCCCATCAAACTGAAAACTATTCCACAATGAACAAAAGTCCTAATAAACTATGTAACAGTAGTGCCAAATTGTAGAATACTTTTCTTTCTAAATCCACTCATTTTCAGTTCCTATGTTATTATAATGCCACCATTCCTTCTCTCAGAGAAGGAATGCCACCATTCCTTCTCTCAGGAAGAGAGAAGCAAGAATTATCTTCATTTTACAAAAGATGAAGTTAGGAGTTCAAATGCTTTGTGTGTTATACCTTCCATTTTCTAGTTAAAGTCACCTTTCCAACTACCAAAAGCCAATCTAGGCACAAGCCACTGAACAGAATTCTCTGCATAAGAAATAATTTAAGCCACAAAATTCCTTTGAGGCATCACACTCTTGTAGCTTAGTGACTCTGGGAGCTTTGTGGCACAATTTTTCATCTACTGTCTCTTTTTAAATTTTAATTTATTTATTTGGTACAAGGTCTCACTACACAGTTCATACTCATAGTAATTCTCCTGTCTTAACCTCCCCAGTGCTGGGATTACAGGTGTGTAACACCACGTGGTTTCAGTGGCTGGTACAGCATGCCTGGGGTTCTGGGGGCCAGCACAGTATGAGGTACCGGGGATTGAACTTGGGTCCTTGCACTTGTCAGGCAGGCACTTAGACTGCTAAGATAGCTCCACGGCCCTTTATCTACCATCTTGTCCACATCTTCCACCTATAACTGAAGGCCAGTGTGTTATTATATATGCTATGGTTAACATATGGGAGTTGGTTAATAACTGACAACTATAGGAATTCAGTCAGCTATAACATTTTAACAGCAACTTTTGATGAGCCTACACGCAATCACTTATATGAATGAATACACTCATCTAGGAACAACCTATTCAATTTTCGGTGCTACTGGACTCTGATTAGTTGCTAGAGTGTCAGCATGTCCCAGTACACAACAGATTGCTAATGATTTGTTGGCTGAATCCTAAGATTTCCATGATGAAAGCATTAGCAACTGTGAGTGGCTGACATATGTTAGGTGCCTCACTGAACATGGTATACATTTTCCTCTAATACCATAACCTTATTTTATTTATTTTTGAAATACCATAACCTTATGAGGCAGATGCTATTACTTATTATCTTCATTTTATAGATGAGTAAGGTGGGTCTACAGTGGCCAAGTAACTTATTCAAGGTTATACAATTAGAAAACTGGAACTGGAATGACATCTAGTTGTCATCTTGAAAGCCCAGGATGACAAGCAGCTAAATAATTTTTAATCATTAAGAATTGTTTTCTGGGGGCTGGGCAAGTGCAAGATCGTGAGTTTGCACCCCAGTCCCGAAAAAAAAAAAAAAGAATTATTTTCTGACTCTGAACACAACTACTAATTGGACTGCAGATAGTCATATGCTGTTTTTCCAGCCAAGGATTAGTTTTAACAATTAATCAAGGTACTGTTGAGTCAAAAGATTAACACAGTATAAAAGTAGTATTACCCTCTAGTTAAGAGTTAAAAGGATTGAGAGTTTGGCACTAAAAAAGTGAAACTGCTAAGATGTTGGTGAGTAAAATTTTTAGAAAACAATTATAGAAGTTGCCATGTTAGTAGAGAATGTGGAAGGAGAGCCCACCAAAAAACCCATACCATATGTACCCTTCAGTAAAAGACAGCACAATGTTTTCAGACAGATGGTGTCACCCTCACTACACGGAGGATGCTATACATTGTGGAAAGCCTCTACAATGCCAGCCCTGAGAGAACAAATTAAAAATGCATGTCACTAACCCCGATGACTGAGGTCACCCACGCAGCAGTTTGCAGTACTAATCAATGTCTTGAAGCTCATGGCCACCCTGTGACCATCTCTTGTAATCGTGGAGACCAACAGGAACTTTTTTTCCTTCTTTTGAGACAGGGTCTCATTGTGCAGTTTACTCTGGCCTTGTGCTCACTTTTGTAGCCCCCAGGCTGGTCTTGAACTCATACAGATCCTCCTGGTTTAACCTCCTGAGTGCTGGGATTACAGCTGTGCACACCACACCCAGTTCTGGGGCAGCACGGTGGGTGCCTAGGGATTCTGGGCTGAGACCACATGGCATGTGGGTCTGGGGACTGAACTTGGGTCCTTGTGTTTGCCAGGCAGCTGCTTATGCCTTTGAGTTATCTCTCTGGCCCCCAAAGGCAACTCCTTGTATTAACCTCACAGTGTCTCAATAATTTAGTATTATTTATTTAAAGTTTTCTTTTACTGAAGTGTGTATACATTTTTTTTGGGGGGGAGAAGACTTTGTATATAAACATCCTCACCATTGTTGCTTTTAGTTTTAAGTATTTTATGGTCTTAAGGTTATTTCCAGTATTTTAGTAAATTTCTTTCAAGTGATTTGTAATATTACATTGCATGGTGATTATATCTAACAGAATTTAACTCTCATCAAAGGAAATCAACGGGAAAGTTAAGATATAGCAGCTTCGCTTTTGTTGAGGTGTTCTACCCTAGCAATTTATTTATTTATTTATTGTTTGCTTGTTTTTGCAGAACTCAGGATTGAACTCAGGACCTTGTACTTTCCAGGCAAGTGCTCATGCTACTCAGCTATCTCTCTGGGCCCCTACCCTGCCGGTTTAAAGTAACGTTTTTAAAAATAAAAACAATCCCTCAAAGAACGAAAATCTCACCAACAAATTCTGAATGTAATACAATTGAAGCAAATCCTAAAGATCATCCTATCAAAAGTCTATTTCTTCTAAGTGCACTTAAAAAAAACAAAACAAAACAAAACAGATTCTGAGTGGGTAAGTAGTTCAGTTTAGGAATCAATAAGATAAAACTTTATTATTGTCTCTGAAATCACAGAAAAATTTAAACAAAAGATAGGAATAATAGGTAGTGGCTCTGCTTGTAGAAAAAAGTCAACTTATTCTTTTATGTGCATCTTTTTTTGTTTGTTTTTTTGAGATAGGATCTCACTATGCAATTCAAGCCAGCCTTGAGCTCACTTGGTAGCCCAAGTTGGTCTTCAACTCACAGTGATATTCCTGCTTCAGCCTCCTGAGTGTTGAGGTTACAGGCATGTGTCACCATACCTGGATTTTTTGCATATCTTGAAGTCTATAGATTTTCTTTGTTTTTTTTTTAATACATATTTTATTTATTTATTTATTTTTGGTCTTTTTGAGACAGGGTCTCGCTATGCAGTTCAGGCTGGCTCACTTTTGTGGCCCAGGCTGGTGCCGAACTCACACTGATCCTCCTGCCTCAGCCTCCCAAGTGCTGGGATTACGGGCCTGCGCCACCATGCCCAGCTCATAATTGAGATTTTATCTCACCATATTTTACTCAATTTTACAAATTGAGCAGTAATTCTATTTCGGTGATATTATTTGAAATGAAACACCTGATATTCACTGTGAATTATTTTTTCTGTCAGGCAGGTAACATGCCAATGCTGTAACAAGGCTTGGGAGAAGCACATTTCATGTACATGGCATCAGCACCCGATCATCATGCTCATGAACCGAAGAAGTCTCCTTGTGACCGTGTGAAAAATCTTTATACATTAACTTTAACTGAAAAATCATATAGAGGATGAAATGTAATATTTTCCCCTCCTTTATGATTGAGAGTAAATAAGCAAGTGGAGGTGAGCTTTGTAGAGCTCTCAATGATGCCAAAAGCCTGCTCACATACATGGGTGTGGTATACTATCATTGACCTAAGCTCACTCTTCCCATTTGACTTTACTTAGGAATAGGGCAGAGGACTGGGGAGATAGAGATAGCTCAGTAGAATAAGTGCTTGCCTGGCAAGCACAGGGTCCTGAGTTCAATCCCCAGGGCTGGGGGTGAAAAAACAACAAAAAAACAAAAACAGGAATAGGGCAGATTAAAAACCCTATGATTTTAGCTACCTCAAACATCATTTATTTGAAAATGCTTATTTGAAAGCTAAGGACTTTAGCTTAGAAATACAACCAATTACTCTCTATTCCAGAGTTAAATGCATTTCAAGTGCCATTATACATATAATTTAATAAAGTCTCTTAAAGACAAAATATGCTATGAAATATCTAAAAGGTTGTTTTTTATACAATCACCACTTTCCATGTAGGGGGAAAGTTAACTGAAAGCAGAGTAAGCCCCACTCTTACTTCTCTGTGAAGACTTTCAGGCAATTTCAAAAGGATAGAAACTGGAAGATGTTCAGTCACAGAGGTGGGGAATTTAGTAAAATAAAAAGAGTATAGGAATGTTTAATAATTCTAGTCATTCTCAATTAGGTCTGTAGTTGATGAAATGTTTTAGTCTTAAAGTACTAATTTCATAATATTAAAAAGAAAGTAAAAAGGCAAATTATTTTCTTAAAAGTGACCTACTTAGGGCCAGCCAGACAGCTTAGTAGACTGAAGTGTTTTGATTAGGCAGGCACAGGAACTGGGATTTGATCCCTGGTGTGCTGCACTGGCCCTACCCCTAGAGGCTGAGACAGTGATTGAGACTGGGCGTGGTGGTGCATGCCTGTAATCCCAGCACTTGAGAGGATGAAAACAGGAGGATCACTATGAGTCCTATCTGTGTAGTGAGACACTATAGGCCCTATACTAAATGTATTAAAAAAAGGAACAAGAAGTGATCCACTTGACAGGAAGACCATTTAAGCTGGTATGTTAGTCAATTTATTTATGAGGCAGGGTCTCATTATGTAATGTACATTGGCCTTGAACTCACAGTAATCCTCCTGCTTCAGCCTCTTGAGTGCTGGGATCACAGGCATGTGTCACCACACCCAGCTTCTGTTACTTTAGAGTATCTTTTTGTGTTATTGTGCTGCAAAGCTGTTTGATTGTATCAATGCAGCACCATAAATGTAGTATGGGTCAGCGTGGTCTAAAGCACCTGGTTAGGCAAGTTTAGGCAAGTGCTCAGGGACTTTGGTTTGATCCCCAGCACCACATGCCTTGCCAGCCCTGCCCCCAGGGTGGGCTGAGCTGGCCACAAAGAAAAAAAAAAGTACTATATTATTATTATTATTATTTTTTTGTCTTTTTTTGAGATAGGGTCTCGCTATGCAGTTCAGGCTGGCCTTGAGCTCACTTTTGTAGCCCAGGCTGGTCTTGAACTCGCACCGATCCTCCTGCCTCAGCCTCCCGAGTGCTGGGATTACAGGCGTGAGCCACCACGCCCGGCTAAAAAGTACTATATTATAAAATTTAGAAAATACTGTTGTTCATCTAACACTGTACTACTAATATTGTCTCCATTTTGAGCTACTTCTTTTTTTTTTTTTTTTTGGCAGGACTGGGGTTTGAACTCATGACCTTGTACTTGCCAGGCAGGCACTTGTGCCATGGAACTATTTCCCTGGCCCCTCTGAGCTATTTCTGATGGGAAGACCATTTTAAATATTTTGATCCAAATCCAGAGAGTAATATAAGCAAGTAATATAAGTCTTATGATAAGAATATTTTCCTTAGGGCTGGGAAGATAGCTCAGCAGCTTAAGTGCCTGCCTGGCAAGCACATGGTCCTGAGTGCACCCCTGGTACAAGAAGAATATTTTCCTTGAATTACACACATTTTAAAACTATATTTTACTATGGATAGTTGCATGAATTCTGAATATCAGAGCCTATAGCCTAGTTTGAAAATTTTAAGGTACATAAAAAGAAATGCATTGTGCTTATCTGCAATCATAGAAAGTTAGGGGCTACTTTCTTCCAGTAGCAACACTGAGTTTTCTGTTATAGTATTGCTAAAATCTGTTAAGTTTTCTGTCTGCCACTCATTTCAGACAGCTAGGCTAGGGAAGTCACTTGCCACTAGTTTGCTTAGGGTATCACTTTTCTCCTCAACAGATGTCCCAGCTTTCTCACACACCTCATCAGGGTTCAGCTAATTCAGGAGGGCTGCTCCCTGTTAGCCCACTGTCTTCAGGACAAGATGTGTGGCCAGTTCAGGGGTTTCTGCAAGTGGCTCACTAATTTCAGTTAGTTCCTTCTGGAAGACGACAGGATTACTGCAAGTATCCACTTTCCAAAGCACCAAATTCATCTTGCTTTTCCAATTCTGCCTCAACACAAGGTCTCCCAAGCTTCCTGTGCAAAACTATTGAATCCCTGTGTCCCAATACCATCTTCTGCTATCCATTTATGTTCCTGTAAATTTACCCACTGTGATCCAGCACCTGCCTGCTGCCACCAGGGCCACACCTGGCAGGGCGCAGCAGATATTGAGGCTGCCAACAACTATTATTTATTAGGAGAATGATTTTGACTGCTGTGGTTTAGTACTTAAATGGCTATGTTACCTGAAAATAAACCCAAATGAAAGATCCAACTAAATCTTGTGATCCCTAAGCTATTTTCTCTTTTGTTTTGATGGTGCTGGGGTTGGAATCCAAGCCTTGGGTATACTAGGCTGTGGTGCACCACTAAGCTACACACCCAGTCCCCTAGGTGACTTAAATCAAGAAAAATTTTTTGTTCATCACTTTTTTTTTTTCATTACTGACTCTTAAAACTTTTACAAGTACAACAAATTGTATAAAAAAGGTTGCCTCCTGGGGGCCGGAGAGATAGCTCCATGGCACAAGTGCCTGCCTGGCAAGTGCAAGGTTGTGAGTTCAAACCCCAGTCCTGAAAAAAATAGTCTCCTGAAGGAAATCAATGTTAATTAAAAAAGCCTGAGGTTTTAAGTTTTTGGAAAGAAAAAGCCTTAGGTTTTAGGAAAAAGTATGCTTCTGTGTTTCTGGAGCAATATGCAACAAAAAACAACAAAAGGAACAATGACAACAGAAAAGGACCTTGGTTTAATTCTATAATTCTAATGCTTCCTATTTCTCTGGGTCCATGTTACCTAAACAACTCATCTGTCATGTTTCTAATTATTTTTCAGGAGACTAAGTCACTTGGAAGAATGGTCTGGTGTCAATGGGATGCACAATGAATTTCTGAATAGCTTGATAGTTTATCAGAGCTGCTGGCAAAGGGACCAGCAAGGAAGGGTAAGAGTCAAATGCATTTGGTGTGGAACTGAACCAGTGTCATGAGGAAAGATGGACAAAGAAGGGAAGGGAGCCTACAAGGGAACGTATGAGTGATGTAGATTGGGGAAATAGTAGAAGAGTGCTACTTATGAACAAGAGCCTTTGATGTGTGAGGCTCTGGACTCAATCCTTAGCACTGTGTGAAAGAAAAAGAAAGCCCTTTGAATATGCTCTTACAGTACCCAAACCACCTGAGCCTCCTACAGACCAAGTCAATTTTGTAAGACATTATTAGCTACATTATTGCTATTGTTTGTAAATAAATAAACAAACACAACTCTACCTATTAATACACTCTATTTTTGTGTAATTGGAGGCTTTGGAAATCATAAACTATATTTTACAACATGTTACTTTTTTTGAAGGGGGTGATTCTGGGGACTGAAGTGAGTGCCTTGTGAATGCTAGGCAAACACTCTATTACTAAGGTACAATCCGAGCCCCTTTTATTATTTTTGTTTATGAGCACCACTGTGCCTGGATAACAAGTTATATTACTTTATCCTTTTCTCACTCTTGCTTTTTAAAAATGAGAAGTAGTTTTTTCTCTCTGCATTAAAATTTATGAATCAATGTATGGTTCATGAGGGCGCTACTTATCTTAAACTACCCAAATAAGGGGCAAAAGTATATGCTGTAACTATTACTGAGTGACTGAGTGGTTTCTCTGATGAAACAAGTATTTCAAGTTATCTGTGGTACTTGAAATGAATTATCAATAAATTCTTTTTTTTTTTTTTTTTGCTGACTTCAAAGACAGATGGCATGTATACAGATGTCATCTGCTGAGATAACTTGCAGCTGTACACATGAAGATGGCTGGTTTTGGCCCCTAAGCTGAAGCAGAGATGACAGGATTGCTGAGAAGGCTGCTTCAATCTTGCTTCCCTGTTTCTTGATATTCTCTGAATCATAGTAAGAAATGACTGCTTCATTAGTCATTTGCTGCACAAGAAAATGTGTTAGAATCACTTCCTAATGTGGAATGCAGAAAAGAATAGTAGGCATTCAGAGTGAGCTGAATCTTACTGGACAAGGAATTTAAAGGAGGATAGAAATGTTAGGAGATATAATAAGGTGATTGTTATAATGTGCATCACAAGGAGCATCTAACGTAATAACTTAAAACTCTATTACCTGGTTGTAAGGCAACCAGAGTTAGTCTAAAAGAAAAACAAACTTATAAATTCTCACAGATTCTGTGAAATGATTTGGGAGAAAAGAGGGTGAGCATGAGGGGCCAGTTCATTTGCAAGAAAATTTGACCTCTACTGCTAAAAGATATCCTTAATATATAAAGAAACATTATCTGAAAGGAACTCTAACTTGTAACAGTTGCCCACTAAAACCCTAAAGCTAAATCACTTTGCTCATGTCAAACATGCCACTCTTTCAGCTGTACCCCTGGCTGGCTGCACCTGAAATTTATGGAAAACTATTTAGTCTACTGCTCCAGTAAAGAAAGGACATCTATATTTTCAAAACTGTAGTAGAATAAAATATTTATCGCATCAACAGGATTCTTCAGTTCTAGGGACCCAGAACACTGAATATGCTGAGCCTGCCACACTGAGGCAGGCAGGCTGCTGCCAGCTTCCGCCCACGCACATGCACAGGTGTAGTCTTCCTTGGGAATCCCTAGTGATGTGGGACAGCTAGTAACAAAAACTACATGAGCAAACTGAAAGAGAAAACTGAAGTTTAATTGTCAGAGTGACCAAGTAAATGGATAAGCTTGGAACAGGAAGTAAAATCTCTGGAGGAGACACTGCCAATTTTCAATAATGTTTGTGTTTTAACCCGTAAATACTGAAAATCCAATGTTAGCTATCAATTTTATGTTGAAAAAAATATCTAGTCTTTAAACACACAAGTGTTTTTTGGTTCACTTTTAAAAAGTTTTCTGTTCAATTTAACATATAAGCAAACATGTTCATTTATTTTCCTTTTGTTGCTACCCTCCTTTATTTCTCACTCATTTAATTTGCATCAGTGGACAGGAAACGCACCATATCCCCCTGCCTGGATGGGTGTTTTTGGAGAAGCACAAGCATAGAGACTAAAATCCTCTGTTTGGAAACCAGCCCGATTCAAGGAGGGTTCTGATGCACTGCGGTGAATTTTTGGCAATGAGCGGGCCAGCAGCTCAATAGAGGCGAGAATCTACGGAAAAAAAAGAAAACAAAAGAAAACAAAATAAAAAAAAGAAAGAAAGAAAAAACAGAAAGCAGAATGAAAATTTGGGTGGTGTAAATCTTTAAGAGCCCATTATACTTTACAAGAAAGCATCTGATATTTTACATTATTTTTTTGTATTACAAATGCCTAGAAAAACAGAAAGTGTATTCTTCCATTTAAAAAAAGGAAACAAACAAAGAAAAAAATCCCTACCTACCATAATACTACAATTTATTTCTGTAAGCTAAAAGGGCAATGTAACTCATAGTGAGCAACAAAAAATAGTATCAATTTCAGCTGATGATGTATCTAGTTGGCATGGACTACAAGTCCCCTGGGCAGGAAGATGGAGTGACAGTAAGTAGGGCATCATGTGGCTGTCGAACCAGAACCAGCCAAAGAGCTTACCCTTTAAAGAAATTGAGCAATGGGAATATCTACACACAGAGCCAAAGGTAGGACCCACTGACCCAGCTTGCTAGAAGAACATGAATGAGAAGGACCAAGTGACAACACAAGGGCGAAGACAGGGAAATTCTACAAAAAAAGCCCAATCCACAAAATGTAAAAATTCAGAGTACACCAAGGTACAAAGGAATGGGTTAAGACGCCTGAAGGTGTACAGCCGGAGAAGGCATTTTTCAGTCAGTAGACATGTATAAGCGTTAAGTACTCAAACTTTTAGGAGCAGGCATTGCAGACAGAGATGATGATGATTCTGAGCTACCAAAATTATTATTATTATTATTATTATTATTATTATTACTATTATTATTATTTTTGTCTTTTTGAGACAGGGTCTTGCTATGCAGTTCAGGCTGGCCTTGAGCTCACTTTTGTAGCCCAGGTTGGTCTCAAACTCGTACCGATCCTCCTGCCTCAGCCTCCCGAGTGCTGGGATTACAGGTGTGCGCCATCATGCCCGGCTCCAAAATTATTTTTTAATTTACATCAAATCTATATAGATTA
Source organism: Myocastor coypus (assembly GCA_004027025.1). NCBI lineage: Eukaryota > Metazoa > Chordata > Mammalia > Rodentia > Myocastoridae > Myocastor > Myocastor coypus. The sequence continues at coordinate 24,957 of PVJA010008593.1, read as the reverse complement.
GTATAAGAAGGCAAAGAAGTAAGCAATGTTACAAAATTTCAAGCGGGACATGCAAATAAACATTTAAGTAGTACAGAGGTGGAAAGAGTCTAAGGCTCTTCAATCCCACCCTCCTGGGCAGGCAGCTCTGCACCTCTCTGGACATAAACACACATGAATGAAAACACAGCCCATCCTCACTACCATTTACAGCAGTGTCAGACTCCACAGTTCTTTCACTGTTTTCTTTTTTCCCTTGCACTCATGTCATCTATACAGAGCTACCTTAATTTTTGCTTTTGATTTTTCCTATGATAGTAAACATTCTTGTATATATCTGAATACTTATGAAAGAAGGTTCTAAGCATAGTTTTTAGGAGTATTTTATTATTTGAGACATGGTCTTGCTACACAGTTTAGGCTGGCCTTGAACTCACTACAGAGCCCAGGCTGGCCTCAAAACTCATGGCAATCCTCCTGCTCCAGGTGCTCAAGTTGGTTACAGCTGGGATTATAGGTGTGCACTACTCAGGAGTGCAAGGTCTTTTTAAAGGTCTTTTAAAAACTTTTTAAAGGTCCTTTTAAAGAAGGACAGAAGTTTTATTCTGAACCCATTTTGCTTCTCTGGCCTGTTAGCAAAATTTGCAGACAGATCATCTCATGCCAGGGACTAAATTGCCCTTCTGGGTGCTAGGCCCTTACCTAGACCATAGTTTGACCAAGTCTATTTGCCTGCATACTTTACCCTTAGGATGGAGCTTAAGTCAGCAGTCCCCTCTTCCTGCCTAGCATGGCCACATTGTATCATTTCCTTTCTGGCCCTACTGCCACTCATCCCTTTGATTGGAACTGGGCAGTCAGTGGCTGAATCTGGTCTGCTGGGAACCCCATCCACCTGTCAAGCCAATGAACCATGGTAACACTGACTGCTACTGAAAATTGTCTTTTCCTACATTCACTTACCACATGCAATCTTTTTGTGTGTGTGTGCATGAACCTGTGTATAGCCTTTGCTCACTTTCCATGGAATGTTTTATAATTATTCACTTAGAGGGGTCGCATGTATATTTCAAAATTTTACCTTTATTATATATGCTGTAATTATTTTTCTATTTAACTTTCAGTATTATTTTTATTACATGTAAGTGCACACAATTTAATATAGTCATATCTATAACATTATTATCATTTTTAATTAATTAATTAATTATTTTTGTCTTTTTGAGACAGGGTCTCAGTATGAAGTTCAGACTGGCCTTGAGCTCTTTGTAGCCCTGGCTGGTCTTGAACTCATAGAGATCCTCCTACCTCAGCTTCCCAAGTGCTAGGATTACAGGCATGCACCACTATACCCAGCATTACATTAAATTTTATAACTTCTGGATTTTGTCTCTTGCTTAGGAAAGCCTTTTCTACCTCAACACTATGTAAAAATGATTTCATATTTTATAGTTGTCTGACACAGATCTTTAGCTATTTAAGACTTATTTGGCATGTAAATGTATGATAGGGAAAGATAACCCTATAATGAAAATGTGTAGTACTTAAAAGGGTGTCTTCCACTCATCTGGGGAATTCATAAATGCATTTCATTCTCTGATAGCACGGGATGAATGAAATATTAGGTCTAAACATTGGCCCTTAAATAAGAAGCACTAGCACCTGGGATACACAAAGAGAACACATACTGGGGCTTGACACTGTTAAACAACACTAGTTTTTCACTTTGATGGTGTCAAGCATAGTTTGTTTTTTGTTAAAAAGTAAAGAAGTCAAAGTAAATACCCCAAAACTCTTCATTAGATGAGTGGTAACAGAATCCTGTAACATACCCACCCATCTAGTTTCCCTTTTCTCTCTGATGCAGCTGCTGACACTTGCTAAAGCCATAAATTGTAAAGTTTTCAATGTTTACAGATAAAAAATTTTCAGAATGGGCTGGGGAGATAGCTAAGTGGCAGGGTGCTTGTCTGGCAAGCACAAGGTACTGAGTTCAATCTTTGGTACCAAAAACAGAATTTTCTTTTTTCTCAGATAAGAATAAATGATGAATAACTCTCATTTTCTAGCAGCAACTTGTTGAGTAACTAGCATGGACTGGGTATTCAAAGGCATATGGGTTTACTCAATAATCATACGAGTAATTACAGTGACAGACTGTGAGAGCCAGCATTTCCCATGTGAAACTAATGATTTGTTGAGGTCTACTCATACAGGGCTATCAGGAAGTTCTGAAGGACCAGGAAACCTGCACCTGTACACTACTGCTAAGCTTCCCTAAGCTTGTCAGTCCTCTGTAAGGCTTTTTAAAATTTTTTCTTTCTCTCTCTCTTTTTTTAAATGTCTGGCTCAGCCTGCCCTGGAGGTAGGGCTGGCGCAGCATGTGGTGCCAGGCATTGAACCACAGTCCCTGCGATTGCCGAAGCTTTCCTAAGCAGGCACTTTAGGCTGCTGAACCATCTCACTGGCCCCTTTGCTTCACTTTTGAGAGGGGGTGGGGAGGATCTGGCTGTGTCACCCAGGCTGACCTTCAAGTCTTAGCCTCAGGTGATCTGCCTGTGGGCTGCCTCCTTAGTGGCTTAGGCAAGTGTCATTTACCAGTTCTTTGTGAGGCTTATTAAAGAATATTAATGGAAGAGCTTTAACCTGATAATATGAAAACATAAAAAAATCAACAGGAAATTAAAAGAATTGGAGGCAGATGGCACCAACAATTATTTTTTATTTCTGCCTCTGGTGAGACTACCCTTCAAAAAGACCTAGCATGGCCAGATGTAGCAGTGTATACCTGTAATCCTAGCCCATGGGAGGTTGAGGCAGGAGGACTGCTGAGCATACAAGGCCAGCCTGAATCATATAGTGAGACACTGTCTTAAAAAACAAAACCCCAAAATAAATGACAAAAATATCTCATATGAAAGAGAGGCATAGCGATTTAATTTTATCTCAAGAAGAATTAAAGGAGCAGTTGGTGGCAAAGTATGGTTTGTGGACCTCTAGAAGCCATGCAGGTTAAAACTAATTTACTAACATTAAGAAGCTATTGTTTGCCTTTAAGTTGTCATTATTGTGTAAGTGTAAGAAGAATTTTCAGAAGCAGTATGTGATGACAAATATAAGCAATGCAAAAGCAGAGAATATAGTTATCCTTTTACAAAAACATATGAAAAATGTAAAATAATAACCGCTTCTAATTTTTTTGGTCTGGAAACTATTACATAAAAGTTCTTAGGGGGTCTTTAATAATTTTTATATGTATAAAAAAAAAAAAGAGAAAAAAAAAGGATTCTAAGACCAAAATATTTGAAAACTGCCAAACAAATGTGAAGCCCTTGTGGATATTTTGTATTGGGATCCCAATTTCCTGCTCAACCTTAATGAAGTCATCACCCTGCGGTACTTACCTGAGTCTGTACACATCCCATGGAATCCAACCTATGAGATGCAGACTATGTACCCCGAAGTGCTCACAGATCTGCCTCTGAATGTTAGTCTACTTTTAGGTAGCATGCAGTTTTTCTTACTTGGGGAAAGAGTGGTCTCTCATCTCTTTTCTTTTTGAGGCACTCTGCCATTAATCTCTTCATGGCTTTTGGACAGTTACTCCGTACCTTGCTGAGATCTGGAGATAAGTATCCTCGTCCCACCATAAAAATTATCTAGAGGAAAAAAATAAAGCCAAATGATGCAGCCTTCTATATAAGTAAAAATATATAAACAATGAAAATGCAAAAAGCTGTATACTTATGACATTTGTACTTTAAAAAAATTTAATTTTTTGTTTCATAACTTTTGTTTATTTTTATGGCCGGCTCCGCCTGCCCTGAGGGCAAGGCTGGCACAGCATGTGGTGCCAGGGATCAAACCGCAGTCCCTGCAGCTGCCTGCAGGCGCTTTAGACCATTGTGCCATCCTGCCGGGCCCGACATTTGTACTTTTATATATGCACATTACACTTCAATAAAGCAAGTTAAAATACAAACCAACAGCAGGAGTACTTAGATTCCTATATATCAGTGTGGCACCCATATCTAAAGGGCTAGAAGCACAAACCTTCATGACCACATGACTGCACCAGAGCCTTGCTAATTGCTCTCTGTGGTTCCAGTCTCTCCTTACCCAGTCTACACCTCCACGAAGGGATAACTGTTCTAAAACACCGGAGGACAGTGCTTCCTTCTTTTTTTCTTCCTTTTTTTCCGTTCTTCTTTCTTTCAAAAAACAGCTCAATGAATATATTTTTCTTGGGGGGGGTTGGCATTATGGTAAATCTTTTAAATATATATAGCATCAACCAAAGAAGTTAGCCTTTTCAGCAGTCATCTGATGAATTTTAAGTCCATCTGGGAAACTCTAGTGGGGTATTTGTCATACAGTATGGGAACCAGAGACTCCTCTACAGGGTAAATGAAGCTATTGACCTAAAATCTTTTTTGCGTGTCTTTTTGAGACAGTGTCTCACTATGCAGTTCAGGCTGGCCTTGGGCTCACTTTTGTAGCCCAGGTTGGTCTCAAACTCGTACCGATCTTCCTGCCTCAGCCTCCCAAGGGCTGGGATTACATGTGTGCACCACCATGCCTGGCTACTGAGCTAAAATCTCCTGTTTAAGAAAATAAAAAGGCTTGTTTTTCTTACAGTTTTGCCTTCTAACTTTTTTTTTTCTTCTTCTTCTATGTGGTACTGAGGATTGAACCAGGGGCTTCTGAACTTAACTACAACACCAGCCCTTTTTTATTTTGAGACAGGGCCTTGCTAAATCACTAAGTTGCCAAGCTGGGCTTGAATGTAGGATTCTTGTTTCCCAACCTTTAACACTGCTGAGATTACAGTATGTATTACCATTCCTGGCTGAGTTTTCTAACTTTTAACTTTCTGGCTGTTTTGAGGATAGGCAGATTAAGATGACAAGAGAGGGGGAACAGGTAATTGAAAGGTAATTGCTAGGCCCTTGGCATGTCCTGCTAGCTGCTTGCCTGTTTTATCTGGAGGCTGTGGGCAATGCCAGACAGGCTATGCTAACCATGTGATTTACAGAGAGGGCCTGAGGTCGTGTGTTATTTTATTTATTATTATTATTATTTTTTGGTTATGCATTATTAACTGAACCTTTGGGAGAGCTGGAAACCATGATCAGTGACCTGGGGAGTCAGTCACATCTGCAAGTCTCAGCCCTAAAAAGCTCTGGACTCCAGAGCTCAGGAAGCTCCCTGGGATGTCCCCATTATTTCACACATTGCTGTGGGAGACTTCAGCATGGTGCACAGCATGTAGTCAAAGGCAAAGATCTTCTGTGGACAAGATTAGTTCTTTACCACATAGCATGTCACTCAGTCACTTGAACTCAGTCCTATAACACACCAAAAATTACATAGCAACCTGTCATGAAAAGAATACTTTGGTCATAAGCCAGTTTAGCCAGTTCTATTAAATTTAGCCAGTTCTATTAAAAGCAGAGAACTGAAGATAAACTGACTTGCAAAGGGATGTCCGGTAGGAGAGGGTAACTGGAGGCCCCATGGGCGCAGTGCTCTCGGCCCTCCCCCAGATAACTCTTAACTGACTTGCATCTATATTCTTTTCCTGTAATAAACTCTGACTGAACTTTTTGTAAGTCCACTAAACTCAGCATATGGCTATAAGAAAACCCCCACTTTTTTCCTCTTTTTACTAAGATTTCTCAGTACTTACTTTTAAAAATAAAACAAGGAGAAGCATCAATACTAAGCCCTAGCTCATTCTAAAAAAAAACAAAAACCAAAATAATATTTACTCACAGACATAAAAATTAATTGAAGGGAAAAGAAAAGGCCCATGTTTCTCACTAGGATATGTATCTCCAATAAAATTTTACCTTCTGGGTTTCTACATTAAAACATTATTTTCATCAGTTACATAGTAAAAATTATACTAATTTTATAACATATATATTTATATAAAATTTTGTTATAAAATTATAACTGGTATAATTTAGAATTTTAAAAATGACAACAGCCTAAAATCACAGAACATGTACAAGTTTTAAACTGAAACTTACATTCATATTTTTTTAAGTTTTATACCTTGAATAATCAATAAAAGGCCTTAAGCATAAAAATACACTACATTAGAGAAAAATTCTTTGGTGGAAATAAACTAGTGCACCATAGTTTGGGGGCATAAAAATGAATCACAACAAACTTCTACAATTAATGCAGTTTTTGTATTTTTAAAATGAGCCATGTAATCAAATCAGTATGGCTTTTAGATTTTACTATTCACATTTGAAAAGAGAGATAGAGTAGCCTTACTTTAGTTTTTCTTTTGCCTCTAGGCGAGAGAACATTTTTTTTTGTGCCAGAAATTGAACTTGGCACCTTGTGCTTGCTACGTAGGTGCCTGCACCGCTGAGCTAAATCCCTGGCAAGTAGCCTTAAAGTGTTAACAGAATACACTGAAAATTACATTCCTTGTTACTTAAAATTAAAATAAAACTTTTTTTTTTTTTTGTGGAACTGGGGATTGAACTCAGAACCTTGTACTTGCCAGGCAGGCACTTGTGCCCCTGAGCTATTTCCCCAGCCCCACCTGTCACTTTTTTGTGATCCTGGTGAATTAACCCAAGGCCTTGAACAAGCTAAGCAAGTGTCCTACCACTAAGCTACATCCCTAACACTTTTTATTTTGGTACAAGGTCTCACTAAACTGCCCAGGCTGAGCTCAAACTTGAGATCCTCCAGGATAAGCCTCTGGAGTAGCAGGGATTATGGGTATGCTCTGCTCATTTTCTCTTTCTTTCTTTCTTTTTTTTTTTTTTTCATTTTCTCTTTCTTGAGATGTTGTGCTCAGAACTCAGCCATCATGCCAGTGAGGAAGACCAAACAGCCTGTGAAGAGGTGTTCCTGGAAAGACCCACATGGTGAACTGGGTCCCTCATCCACAGCGCTGACTCAGCTTCAAGCTGACAGTGAGCACCAACCTGGCTGGAATGTGAGCCATACTGGAAGCAGAACACCTTAGCACCCAGCCAAACTATTTTAGTTGAGATCTTTGACATATATACAAACTTTCCTCACTAGAACAACTTAAACTGAGGATTCATAATTTAAGTCCCTACATTCTGGGCGACTTGTTATATACAAATAATAACTGGATATTATTATTATTGTTGTTATTATTATTATTATTTTTGTGGAACTGGGGATCAAACTGAGGACCTTGCACTTGCCAGGCTGACCCCAGTAACTAGATATTATTATTTTATTCTAAAATAACACTTCTGTTCTTTTTTTTTTTTTTGTGGGACTGGGGTTTGAACTCACAACCTTGCACTTGCCAGGCAGGCACTTGTGCCATGGAGCTATTTCCCTGACCAACACTTCTGTTCTAAGAAGAGAATACCATGAGAGTATAGCCAATATGTCTGCTCAAAAGGGAATACTTATTATTTATTTATTTATTTTGGGGGGGACCAGGGTTCGAACTCATGACCTTAGGGAATACTTATTATTAATTTATTTATTTATTTTTTTTTGGGGGGGGACACCAGGGTTCGAACTCACGACCTTAGGGAATACTTATTATTAATCTTGATTTAGTAGAGAAGCTGGGCAGAAAGAATAAAGGGTAAGGCAATTAGAAAAATGGAATGAAAAAGAAGGGAAAAAGAAGAGAAAAATGATTTTTCAGACTTTCAAAGCTAGGGAAAGTGAGGAGAAAAGAAAGATGTGTACTTCGCAACGTAGTAACACTGAGATGGTCATTCTTCCAGACCAGAGATGGTCTAAAAAGTTACTTTGGTAAATAACTTGATTTTTAGAAATGAAAGAAATTATTTAGTCAAATCTCTTTATTTTCATAATTGGAAAACAACCAAGCAACCAAGCAACCAGGAGAGACAAAACGAGCAGGTGATGAGCTCAAGGTCTGGTATTATCTTTCACTGCTTTACCAGAACTCTGCTTTGAATTTAAACGTAAAACCTAAAATAAAAAAATAAAGACAAAACTGCCCCTCAAGGTATGGGGTGAGAATGGAGAGCAGGGGCTGTACAAGTTATGGCTGAGTCTAGATGTCACCCAAAGCCATAAGTAGGGCTTTTTGAGAGGTGGCTGGATCTAGCATGTGTGATGCTGCAACCGACTCATGGTGCAATGCTGGATCGAGGGCGCTAGGAGTAAGAGTGTGAATGCTACCTGCCCTAAGAGCCTGGATAAGACAGAAGGGAGAGAAAGAGCTGTGCTCATCCCTTGCTTGCTCTCTTATCTTCTGCCCACCATGGACTGTTTCTCCTCTGCGATGCCTGTCTGCCATGTCAGCCTGTTCCTTCCCAGAGTCAGACGATTATGGACTAAAACCTGTACAAACTGTGAGCTAAATAAACCTTCCTTCTTCAACTTTGTGTGTCAGGTATTTTGTCTCAGCAATGATAAAAGTAACTCAGAATCAGTCAGTCAGTCAGTCAGTCAGTCAGTCAGTCAGTCAGTCAGTCAGTCAGTCTGTCTGTCTGTCTGTCTGTCTGTCTGTCTATCTATCTATCTATCTATCTATCTATCTATCTATCTATCTACCTACCTACCTACCTACCTACCTACCTACCTACCTACTTACCTACCTATCCTTTTTTTTCATTTTTTTTCTATTATTATTATGGCCGACTCAGCCTGCCCTGAGGGTGGGGCTGGCGCAGCATGTGGTGCTGAGGATCAAACCACAGTCCCTATGGTTGCCTAAGTTTTCCTAAGCAGGCACTTTAGATCGCTGAACCATCTCACCGGCCTCTCTCTCTCTCTCTCTCTCTCTCTATCTATCTATCTATCACATTTGATACAGGGTCTTGCTATGCAGCTCAGACTCATAGTGACTCTCCTGTTACTTAATATATGTCTCCTATGCCTCAGCCTCCCAAGTGCTGAGATTACAGGCATGTGCCACTACACCCAGTTTCAGGGCCAGAACAATGTGCCTAGGGTTCCAGGGCCAGCATCAGGCACACAGTACCAGGCATCGAACTCAGAATCTTGCACTTGTCAGGTAGGTGCTTAGATTGCCAAGTTATCTCCCCAGCATGAGAAAAGTAACTCAGACAAGTCAAGCAGTAGCTGTCTCAAGTCACATAAAAAAGACTGCTCGTGGATTCTCAAACTGAAGTCTCATCTCAGAGCCATGGAGATCAAGCTGTAAGAGCAAGAGCAATAAAACTCAAACCAAGAGGACAGATGGAAGAAACAGTATATTGGGTTACTTCACTTAGGGCAGTGGTTCTCAACCTTTCTAATGCTGTGACTCCACAATACAGCTCCTCATGTTGCGGTGACCCCAAACCAAAAAACAATTTTGGTGGCTACTTCAAAACTGTAATTTTGCTACAGTTATGGGCCCCCACTAGGGTTGCAACCCACAGGTTGAGATCTGCTGACTTAGGGTGACCACAGTTATCCTTTCAAAATGAGAAGGTTCACAGAAAGTATTATTTGGGGAAAGCAGGCTACAGGATACTAAAGTAGAATGGCTCCTGGGAAAAGGGTATCATCTTTTCACCTCTTTCCTTCCTCTACTAAATACTTGTTTTCAGATAAGCAAATTCAGGGGCTCCAACTGTACTACCAGATGGAATTAACTAGAAGGCCATACTCTTTTGCTGTTACGCACTCCTCTCAGGGGCAGTAAGCCCCTGATGTACCATTTATTACACTCCAAGGTAATAAACACCTAGAACAAAACACCTAGAATGCCTGGAAATGAGTGAGTGCCGAACTCTGGGACACTTTTATCCATACTTTGGAGATAATAGGGCTTGTTCTTATAGTATAATTCTGTTAATCTTAGTGACAGATGGATTTCATACAGACCTTAGGTTCATGTATTTTTAGTAATTTGATCAATCCATGATAAATCTACGTGATAATTTGCTAAGTGATGAATAGGACACCAGTATTACTACATATTCAAATTAATATGATAAAAACTATCTAAAAAAGAGCAGAGAGGATGGCAAATTAAGAGATAATTTTGGGGGCTGGGGAGATAGCTCCATGGCACAAGTGCCTGCCTGGCTAGTGCAAGGTCGTGAGTTCAAACCCTGGTTTCTCAAAAAAAAAAAAAAAAAAAAAAAAAAAGATAATTTTGCTTTTCAGATTGATTTTTATCAAGTCAGAAATTTCAGTGATCAAGATCTATCACAAGTTCAGGCAGTATAATGCTTTAGTGATGTTCTTTAGCTAATATTTTGTTCACCCTGAATGTAAGTTTCATGCAGGCTTAACAAATCTGATCAGTGGAAATGAAGTACTGTATTTTTTTAATACTCAAAGGTAAAACAACAAGGGCTGGGGAGATAGCGCAGTAGAATAGGTGCTTGCCTGGCAAGCTCAAGGACTTGAGTTTAATCCCTGGTTCTGGAAAAAAAAAAAAAAAAAAAAAGACAACATTCTACAGTTATGAAGTTCTTAGACCAAAAACTAACCAAAACTTTGTTTTATGATTAATGAGGCAGAAATACAGTCTTTATTTTTCAGAACTGGGGATTGAACTCAGGTCCTTGTGTTTGCCAGGCAAGCACTTATTCTACTGAGCTATCTCCCCAGCCCAATATAGTCATTAAAAATACTTAAAACACAGAATCAAGACCTCTCTTGGATACAGGGAATACAGTCATTCAGTAAGTGCACAGGATAGCATAGGATAACTTGAGCTACTTCTCTGAAATCACATGACAGCTGATGAAGGAGAGCTATTCAGAGCTATCACTGAAAAGCCTGAATGCTAAGCTATTACTCACCAAAAGAATACACCTTTTATTTTATTTTATTTTACTTTTGTCTTGTTGAGACAGGGTCTCACTATGCAGCTCAGGCTGGCCTTGAGCTCACTTTTGTAGCCTAGACTGGTCTCCTTGCACGGATCCTCCTGCCTCTCAGCCTCCCAAGTGCTGGGATTACAGGCGTGTGCCACCACACCTGGCAAGAATACACCATTTAAATGAAGAAACATTAACGTATAAAACCTACCATTTCATTAAGTTGGGAGAACGTGATGATATAAATTAAAAGTTCACACCCTTTTGTTTTTATTCTTTGGTGATTCTAAATACTGGAATGCATCTGAATCACATGGAAAGCATTAAAAATATTAAGTTCTTGGACCCTGCCCTATTCAATTAGAATCTGTTCTAGTACATTCATTTTATTTTTAAAAAATGTATTTAGTACAGGGTTTCCAGGGTCTCACTACACTGATCAGACTCACAGTGATCCTGTTTTTAGCCTCCCAAGCATGGGGGTTACAGGCACGTGCCACCATGCTCAGTCTCAGCTGACCCTCTCAGTGAGCCCCAGGGGTGGGGCTGGCACTGTACGCTGGGCATTGAACCCCAGTCACTGCGCCTGCCTAAGCAGGTGTTTTAATCCACTGAGCTATCTGACCAACCCTATGTTCCAGTATATTCATTTTTAACCAATTTCCCAGGCAATTCTATTGCAAACTACTGTATAAAATCTAAATATTCCTTAATTACATTTATATACACTATTGTAGTAGGTTAGCAGTTTAATCTCTGAAATCTGTCTCTTTACACACACATATCTATGTAATCACATATTTAAAATGAAGTATCCAAGGTAATTCTCATAAAGATAATTCTTCTTTCTTGGCCAGTTTTAAAAGCTTAAGTAAATGTATTGTGAAAACACAAAAAAGACAAACAGGGGCCGGGCAGGATGGCTCTGTGGTCTAAAGCGCCTGCTTGAGAAAGCTTGGGTGGCTTCAGGGACCACGGTTCAATCCCCGGCACCACATGCTGTGCCAGCCCTGCCCTCGGGGTGGGCTGAGTCGGCCATAAAAATGAGTGAATAAACAAACAAAGGTTCTGAAATAAGAAAAAAATAAATAAAATAAAGAAAAATTCTTTAAAAAAAAGACAAACAGCTGCATGAGGGTATATACTTCTATTGCTTAGAATGTAAGGGACAAAAAGCAGTAACTTACAAAGGAAAAATTAAAAAATTTCCCTTTTACTACAATTTTAATTTTAGAAAAATCCAACTATGAATAGTCCTTTAATGGATTTAATTTTTAAAAAATCTTGATATCTTTATTTTGCTATTGTTATTATGTATCTGATACAGGGTCTCACTATGCATCTTGGACTCATAGCAATCCGTCTGTTTTCAGCTTCCCAAGCGATGGGATTACAGGTGTGAGCCACCATGCCTAGTCTCAATCGCCACTCAGTGTGCCTCAGGGATGGGGCCAGCACAGCACTTGGCATGCCAGGATTGAAGCAGGTGCTTCGGTCTGCTGAACTACTGGGCTGACTGCTATTATCATTTTTTTATTTTTTGAATTTTGTTTTATTTTATTTTATTTTTTTCTTGTTTCAGAACTATCGTTTATTTTTATGGCTGGCTCAAGCCTGCCCTGAGGGCAGGGCTGGTGCAGCATGTGGTGCGGTGCAGGGATTGAACCACGGTCCCTGCAGCCGCCTAAGCTTTCCTAAGCAGGTGCTTTAGACCACTGAGCCATCCTGCCGGGCCGTGCTATTATCATTTTTTGAGACAGGGTCTTACTATGTAGTTTACATTGGCCTTGAACCCTATGATAATCCTCCTGCCTCCCAAGTGCTAAGATTATAGCAGTGAGCTACCACACCTAGAGATAATTTTAAAAGAATTTGCCACAAAGACAAACATAGCCACGGAGAACCCACTTTCTGGGTTTGCTTCTGTCTTAGGCAGAAGCTATCTTTCCCTCAATAAATATTTCCTGTTTTTAACCTCTAAAAAAAAAAAAAAAAAGACAAACAGAGCCAAGTACACATTCTAATAGCACAGTACCCAAAACAGTAAAAGGATTCAAGGCCTGGTGCTGTAGTACCACAGCTCATTAGTCTGACTGTGCTATGGTCAGGAAACTTGAGGCATTGTTATGTAGCTCTACTTTTCAGTCACAACATCATGAATTTCACTTCACTGCAACATTTCAAACAACTTATTTATTGCTATTACATTAAGAGTATGCAAAAGATTTCTGAACCTGGTTACAAAGATCAAGAGATCTATCCTTCATGTTTACCTAGGACTCAATACTTCCTCTCTGCAATTAATTTGAGTCTTTATACAAATACAAAATAAACTCTCCAAGATGGCAAAAAATGTACCTGGTCCCTGTTGTTGATGTTTGAATAAGGTAACTGCCCAGTCATCAGTTCATACAGAACAATCCCAAATGCATATACATCGGACTGAAAGCTGTATGGGTTTTTATCTTGCATTCTGATTACTTCTGGTGCCTGTTAGAACATAAGAAGAAAAATATTTAACTGAATAAAGACTAAAAATACAAAGTGTAATTCCCAGAGCAATGTTTAATCCTTAAAAACCTATTATGCAATTAATTCTCTTATTAATGGCCAAATAAAGCCCATTATGAACTCTTAAAGAAGTAGTTTGGGCTAAGACTCCAAAATGCATCATTGAGATTTTATAATTTTCTTTTCTTTCTGAATAAACACTGTCACTATTATTTGATTCTCCCCATGACTAAGAACCAGTTCCCACCTGCCATTCCCAGCTTAGCAAAGAAGTGCTAAACCTGTGGCTGTAAGAGGCTTGGGAGTAGGAAAAACTATTGCAGTACTTGTCTTAGAACTTAAGTGTTTCTACGGGCACAAAGTGTCTTCCTCATCTGAAGGTACTTTAGAAAATAACAGAAGAACTTCAAGGATGATAAACTCATCCCCTTCCAAGGTATGGAATAAATATGTGGTATGAACAGGCCATGGATGCTCTAATAATAAAAGCAATAGCAGGTAGATTTAGTAAAAGATGGTTTACAGAATTTTTTGGCAAAAAAGTTTTTTTTTTATTTGGTTGCTGATTCTTATACAATGAAACAGACTAATTCACATCTGCCATACACTTTTTTTTTTTTTTTTAAGAATTTTTATTTGATTTTTTTTCTTGTTTCAGAACTTTTGTTTACTTATTATTTATTTTTATGGCCAGCTTAGCCTGCCTGGAGGGCAGGGCTGGTGCAGCATGTGGTGCCGGGGATCGAACTGTGGTCCCTGCACCTGCCTAAGCTTTCCTAAGCAGGCACTTTAGACCACTGAGCCATCCTGCTGGGCCCCTAACATACACTTTTTCTTTTTTCTTTTTTTTGTGGGACCAGGGTTCGAACTCATGACTTTGCACTTGCCCAGCAGGCACTTGTGCCTCGGAGCTATCTCCCCAGCCCCCAACATACACTTTTTAAAAAGCATTTTATTTATTTATGTTATGACTGGCTCAGCCTGCCCTGGGGCTAGCACAGCATGTGGTGGTGGGGATCGAACCACGGTCCCAGAGGTTGCCTAAGCAGGCATTTTAGACTGCTGAGCTATCTCACCAGTCCCATCTCCCATACATTATATACAGTTCAGACTGCACTGCATAACAAACACCACCCCCTTTTACCCCCATGTTGGGGTTGAAGACCTTTACGCAGAGTTACATTCCCAGCACTTCCAAAATTTTTTTGTTTTGAGACAGGGTTTTAGTAAGTCACTTGAATTTGTATTTCTGTTGGCTCAGCCTCCCAGAGTGTGGGTATAACAGGCATGAACCACTGTATGAGAAAACAACAAAAGACTAGTTAACAATTAGAGCTTAAGAGAGCTTTTTACTTCATCTTGTACTTCCTGGTATTGTTTGATTAGGAAGGAACTGAAGAAGTTGCAAAGGTATTATTAACAACAACTTCATGAAAACATCAATTCTGCCAGCAAAAGCTCTACTAACTAAAAATGGCTGCAGGGCAAGGTAAGTAGTTTGAGTGAGGCGCAAATCTCTCATGGATAAAGAATAATGGCATACAACTATAGCTGCAGATCAGAATCATGTGTGGAGTCTTGAAATCTCTCAGGTTCAAGACTGTACCCAGGTCAGCAGCACAATGTTACAACTAGGGGTGGGACTCAAACAACACTATGGCATATTCTGAAGACAATCAAAGGTTTTGGTGGTGAAGGTCAAGTCCATTTGTTATATATTTTGTTGATGATTACTTATAGTAAGGTATAGCACTGTACAAAATAAGCTACATATAACTGATGAACAAGCCAGACTGAGAGGCTGGTTATAATAAAGACATCATTTTTAAGGCCTGAAGCAGTTTTTGTGAGGTACTGTATTTTATCCTTCTCAGTCATCTGACCTGAGCATGTAAACCAGGTTGGCTTCGAATTTGCAAGGATCCTCTGGTCTCAAGCTCCTGAGTGCTGGGATTACAGGTATGTGCCATCATGCCCAGCTAAATGCAGAATATAAATCAGAACTTTTTTTTTTTTTTTTTTTTTTTTGCAATACAGGGATTGAATCCTGGGTTACTCTAATATTAAGCTACATCCTTGATCCTTTCAATTTTATTTAGAGACAAGGTCTAAGTTGCCCAGGCTGGCCTAAAACTTGAAATCTTTTTGCTGCAGTCTCCTGAGTACATGGGATTTTAAGTATGCACTACCATTACTAGGAAAAACTTGTGAAATTTAGTTTGGTTTCTCCACTGTTTGTAGATAGTTTGGTGGAAAGCTGTGCATTATCTATTTACAAGAAATCCATGACTATTTCTCATTTTAGTGACTTACTTTGCAAAACATCTTTACAAAGGTTTTTCTTCTAAAGTGTAAATAAAAGAAAATTGTAAAGACTGCTATAAATAATCTAGAGCACTACATAACTTTGTTTTTTAAAAAATGGTACTGGAGATTGAACTCAGAACCTTACACATGCCAGGCAGGTGCTTGTGTCACTGAGCTGTCTCCTTGACCCCACATAACTTTAGTTCTGACTAAATTCTTCTCTTTTTGTCTGTGGATAGATAGTCCATACTTATTTCTGGAGGTATTAGCCCAGAAAAATTTCATAAAAGATGAACTCAATCTATCCCATTATCAACACAAAGTAACTAGGAGAAAATATAAAACTTCTTATATAATAACATACTAATGTTACTGTATAATCTTTTTTTTTTTTTTTTTCCCTGTGGCTGGCTCAACTTATAGGGCTGGTGCAGCATGGATTGCCTAGGATCGAACCATGGTTCCTAAGCTTGCGTAAGCAGGGGCTTGAGACTGCTGAGCTATTTCTTTACCTCCCTCCCTTTTTAAAGTTAATATATAATCTGAGGTTTTTGAAAAGGATAAACAGACTTGATTGAGCTCATCTCCCACTCTAGTTAAAACAAACACACACTTGAAGTACATGACTACTTGTCTGTACTAACTGGGAGCTCTTCAATCTTAGCACTTAAGCTTGACCCCATTTTTTAGGATAGGCTGCCATCTTTGTTACAGTGATGTGCTTTCAAAGAGCTTGGGGTCCAGATTACAACAATTAATTAGCTTAAATTATAAATTAGCATGGTTAAACACATACAATTTTTTTAAACCTAGCTACTTACAATTACTCAATCTTAGAGCACTAAACGCACTAGTTCAACTGAGTGATCCAATGGGGAACAGGCTAAGAAACTTGTAAGTCAGTGGACAGAGTACTAGCATGGAGGTCTCCCAAGTTCAACAGCTTCTCTTCTACCTTTCCAACTACCCTAATTCCATTTATTCTCATGAGAAATTGTAGCTCACTTTAATAACAGGCTTATCATGACCAACTCACAAATGTTATTTTTAAAATAAAACCCAATATTTTTCTTTTTTCTTTTTTTTTTGTGGGACCAGGGTTCGAACTCACGACCTTGCACTTGCCCAGCAGGCACTTGTGCCTCGGAGCTATCTCCCCAGCCCCAAAACCCAATATTTTTAACGATTAAGTTTAGTGAGAATGGAACTGTGATCCTCTTAATGTCTGGCTTGGCAGCAGCCAGATGGATCCGCATATTTGCTTCTGATTCAACGTGTGGTTTTGATTGAAGGACATGAGGAAAATCTGGTCTCATAAGGAGACAACCTTGTGGGCCTTCTGCAACATATTACGGACACTTTGAGAAGCAGGGGTTTACAAATTGTTCCTAAAGCTGAACTTTCAGTGCAATAACTTGCAGAATTTTTATCCTTTTAGAATTTCTCTTTTTTTCCCATTAGGTAGAAATAGGAATAAAGAGAAAGAAGAGCTGTGTAAGATAGCACAAGGATGACACTGCTAAAATTTCTTGTTTTCTTTTCTCTTTCCTCTTTTAGTTGCTCCATAACTATAAGGTTCTTTCTAGCCTGAAGGAATAGTTCTCTTACCAAAACCAGGATGGTAGGTGTAACACCTCCTGCCTTAAATTATAAACTTATTATTATTTTTTAAATAACAGGCCACACAGAACATTTTTTTTTTTTTTTAACACAGAACATTCTGAACATAAAATATTTTAAAACAATTCAGAGTGGAATTTAAATACCATTTACACAACATGTTTTTGTATTTGAAATACTAAAACTGAGTCTGTAACATTCTTTTTAAAGATGAAAAGGTTAAAAGTATTTACATAAGAATAATACTGTTGCGAACATGATTTGCTTTGTCTTTTTGACACCAGAAATAAAACTCAGGATCTCCCACTTGCCAGGAATGTGGTGCTGCACTACTGAGCTATATCTCCAGCCCTATTGTAATTACTGAAAGCTATGGAAATACAGTAACAGAAACTTTCAAGGAACTCAGCAACATTTCAGGATCAAAAATGTAATCCATGGAGGAACAACCTCAATTCTTACCATCCACAAAATGGATCCAGACAACTGTTCAAACTGATGGGACCCACTCCATCGAGATTTCACTGTGGCTAGACCAAAGTCACCTATTTTTACTGTGAGGTCTTCATGAAGAAATATATCTGAGGCACAGTAAGTAAAGGAAAATAAGGCATCTCATTTTCCTATCACAGCAATCATTAGGAAGATTTTGAGTACAAGATCTAGTGTCTATAATTCTGTAATATGCTATGCTTTAAAAAATTGAGTACTGAGGTCAGTACGTTTTGAACAGTAAATAGTTCTAGTTAGCCTATATGATCTGCTTTAAAGGTTTTTTAGGCTGAGCATGTGCAAGGATAGTGAGGTGCTTTCCTATGCCTATAGATCTGAAAACACTTGCATCTGATTTTGGTCATGCAGGCTCAGATATCCTTTAGCACTGCTGGGAAAAGGGGAACAGAGATTCAGGGGAGAGGATCTTTGTGTAGGCATCGAGAAGAACAGAAATTGTTTCTTACCTTGCTGTTAAACTAGGAGGTAGGTACAAAACTTATCTGCTTTATAGTGCAGGCAGAATATAATCAAGCAATCAGAAAAATCCTACTATTAAGAAAGTTTCTGATAGATTTTTTTTTTTTTTTTTTTTTTTGGTCTTTTTGAGACAGGGTCTTGCTATGCAGTTCAGGCTGGCCTTAAGCTCACTTTTATAGCCCAGGCTGGTCTCAAATTCACACTGATCCTCCTGCCTCAGCCTCCCAAGTGCTGGGATTATAGGCATGCACCACCACGCCTGGCTTCTGATAGATTTTCTTGTAGTGCTCAGTTATTCAGAAAGCGAAAAACTAGCTCTACTACAATGTCATGCAAAATGATGATTTTCTTTACAGTACATTGAACTTAGCATGAAAACTGTACATGATGTGAAGACAAAATGCAGAAGAAAAAAGATGTTTTCAAACTTCGTAGACAAATTTCAGGAAGGATACTATTACTCTTGAGGTCTCTGTGGATGATTGACTTGGCGTGTAAGTAACTGAAAAACAAAACATTATTGTAACCTGAGTAGGACATAAAGGACTCTGGCCTTAAATTTACAGAACATATTTAAGGATGTAAAGACTAATTTAGAATTACTGTACAATTTAAATCTGCATATTGTGGTTTTTACGTAAGACAAAACTTGACTGCAAATGAATTTAGGATGACAAAAACAATACTATGTACAGGCAAAAACTTTGTTTTCTATTAAAAGACTAGGCTTTTATTGTTTCTTTTTTTCTTTTTTTTTTGCACTGGGTCTCACTATGCAGATCAGACTCATAATGATCCCCTCATTTTCAGCCTCCCCAGCAGGGGGATTACAGGCATCATTCCCCACCACATCTGGACTCGGTGGTCGGCTCAGTATGTCTCCTCTCATCTTTATTAGCTCCAAATACAAACCTTTCACTCCACTCAAGTCTATTTAACCATGCCCTGGAAATACACCTTAACATGAATCCCACATCAGTACAGTGCTTCCCTCTTGAATTGTTTCCCCCAAGTCAGCATTAATCACTTCATACCATTTATATTCATCCATTCAGATGCAAATACAAGTTCTCCTTTTATTTCCTGCTTGCCAGTGGGCACATAGCACTGAGCTATATATCCCTGATTTCAAGTTCTCATTCTTTTTTTTTTTTTTTCTTTTTGCATTTTTAGTATAGGGCAGTGGTTTTCAACCTGTGGGTCGCGACCCCAGCAGGGGTTGAACAACCAAAACACAGGGGTCGCCTAAAGCCATCGGAAAATACATATTTCTGATGGCTTTAGCTACTGAGAAATCACACTACCATCTGCAGCACGCTATTCATAATTTAAACATCATGTTTAAATTATGTTTGATTTGTAGCAATGAGAATATATAATGCATATCAGGTATTTACATTCTGAATCATAACTGTAGCAGAATTATAGTTTTGAAATAGCCACCAAAATTATTTTTTGGTTTGGGGTCACTGCAACATGAGTAACTGTATTGCAGGGTCACGGCATTAGAAAGGTTGAGAAACCACTGGTATAGGGTCTACAGGGTCTCACTATATAGACTGGATTTGTAGTGATCTGCTTGTGTTCAGCCTTCCAGGTGCAGGGATTACAGGTGCTGGGGGGGCACCTTGGCATGGTGGGGATCAAACCCTGGCTGCTGCATCTGCCTAAGCAGGCCTTTTAATTTGATGAGCTATCTGGAAGGCCTTAAGTTCTCACTCTGAATGAAACTTTCTTTCCCATGTCTAACCCAACTGAAATTCATGTTTTTAAAAACTTACTATTATGAGACTGATCTATAACTTTCAACTCATAGCAGTTATAACAGCTTCACTCATGTGGCTGCTTTCTATTTAGAATTTAAACTCTACTAGAAAGTGGCTGGTAAATTACAACTACTTTAAAAATGGTAGGATATATCCTTAAAATACCTTATTAAAATTAATGAGACACAAACTTGCTCTATAATGGCTACAGTCACTCATAAGTGCAAACCATCTAGGTTCCTATAAAAATTGCTTCAGTTGTATTTACTGAAAGGCCATTCTATTTATCTCCACTGCCTGCCAGAGCCAGGCAAGTACATGAATGTACTACATGTTTGCTGAATCAACTACAATAAGATGCATATAATATCCTACTCAGGTTATTTTTCTTCTTCTTTTTTTTTTTTTTTGGGAACCAGGGATTGAACTCAGGTCCTTGTGCTTGCCAGGCAAGTGCTTATTTTACTGAGCCATCTCCCCAGCCCCTATTTTTCTTCATTTAATACAGGGGAAAATAGCTATACAAGACTATGAAATCTAACAATGATTACTAAGAAGTGTTTTGCCTTAAAGGAAATTTAAAATCTAAACATAATAAAAATCATATAATAATAATCATTGTTAAAAACAAGATTTATACTCAGTGGACTAAGCAGCCGCTTAGGCAAGCAGAGAGATCGGGTTTTAATCCCCCTATCACATGCTGTGCTGGTGCCAGCCCCGTCCCTGGGTGCGCTGAGCTGGCCACTGAGACTAGGTATGGTGCTGCATACCTGTAATCCCAGCACTGGGTAGGCTGAAAGGAGGAGGATCACTATAAATTTGAGCTGTGTGATAAGACCCTGTACTAAATACCTTAAAAAAAAAGATTTATAAATAACAGATTATGTATACCTTCTCATCTTCATTTAAATGTCCTTTTCCTTGATATCAAGATTTTGAAACTTTTGGGCATAATTCTTGTTTCAAACTACTATTTATCCAAATTAACCTCCTCTTTCTAGCTACTCTCTCACCTCACATTATTTCTCTCAAATCATTTGCCACGATCTATAATAATCTAGTTGTCATGACTTTAGCCTGTGCTCTTTTTTTTGTGGGACCAGGGTTCGAACTCACGACCTTGCACTTGCCCAGCAGGCACTTGTGCCTCGGAGCTATCTCCCCAGCCCCTAGCCTGTGTTCTTTTACTACATCATATTGTGCCACTCTTCATTGGAAGAAAATCTCCTATCAATTATAGGTCTCAATTGCTTAGAAGTTCTGAAGTGACAAAAACAAAGAACCAAACAAACAAAAAACCAGAGACAACTAGGTCTCAATCAAAACCTTTTCAAGATGGGAAGGTCTGGACTCCATGAGAAAAAAAAAAAAAAAAGGGCTTAAGTGGTAATGGCGACGGTGGTAGGGGTTAGGTCTTTCAGTCCAGAGGTCCTGCAATCTAGTATACAGGAGAGGTTCTTCTGTGAAGTCAAACCACATCAAATGGGAGGGGAAGACGAAACCATGGAAGCACAGTAACTTCAGGGAAGACAAAGGTACTCTTGACAGCATTAATGCCTTTAACAAATTTGATGCAAAGAAATACAGTAAGGAAAAGGAAGTAAGGAACTCGTGGGTTGAGAAGAGAATCTCTGCTCAGGTATGTACTGGATAATGAATCAGATGTAAATGTGACAGCTTAGCTAGTGTTAAGAGTCAGCAGAAGCTGGATAACACAAATCTATTCCAGGCCAATGTGCACACAGCTACCATTTGAAATCACACCACCTTATATTTGGGCAATCCTATACAGTTAACAAATGTTTTCCTGATTTTTTTTTTTTTCTCATACAATAATTTTCTTTCAGCAATGTTTCTGTAACCAAAGTGGCCAAAGAGGAAAAGTTCTGGACTGCATAAGGGAAGACCAGAAAGAAACTAATTCCCTAGCTAGAAAAACAGAATGTCACGCCCCACTCTCTACATAATTGAAGTTTTGGAGTAATTATTATCCTAAATCATTCAATGCAGGTTGAGGCTACAACACATTTTCATAAGCACTGACCAGTTATAATGAAAGATGACAATAACCACATAATTAATTGGAAGTAGGGAGCAATAAAGCAACTTTACTTTTTTTTTTTTTTTTTTTTTGGTCTTTTTGAGACAGGGTCTCGCTATGCAGCTCAGGCTGGCCTTGAGCTCACTTTTGTAGCCCAGGCTGGTCTCGAACTCGCACCAATCCTCCTGCCTCAGCCTCCTGAGTGCTGGGATTACAGGTGTGTGCCACCACGCCCGGCTAACTTTACTTCTTATAAGTGATGCAGAAATGTATTTATTATTCAGAATGATTCACTGGACCCCCTCTTAACCTTTTAAGATGTTATGGAAAGTGTTACAGGTTTACAAGAGAATCAGGTTTATAAGAGCACTAGGAAAGAACAAACATGCTATCAACTACACAAATATTCTCTTGGCAGGATTCTCTTCCCTGAAGAGTAAGTATCCATCTAAAGGATACTTACTAGAGTTGGAAAATTATGTAGTAAAATTTGTTTTCTATACTGTTCCTTTCAAGCTTTTATACAAGATTAAGCTTTTCAACATTCTTCCTATTTTGATTGTTATTTATTTGTTGAATAATAGAGATTAAACTCAGGAGCTTGAACAAGCAGGCAAATGCTTTATTGCTGATCTCCATTTCCAGCTCAGCTTTATTTTTTAAACAGCATCAGATGATGTCCCAGACTAAATGCAGTATTTCACCTTGGATCTAACCAACACAAATGAGATTCTCATCTTCGTCTCCCTTGTGCTGGGTATAAAACATTTCTGATTCATTCAGTCATTCTGTGATTCTGTGGATGCTTCAAAATTATGTTTAATTCAAGTCCAATTATTCTTGAATTGCTTGTATGAAATAGTTCCCCCTCCTATGCTATAAGCTTCTCTTCTTTATACTTGAATTAAGATTTTGCATTTTGTAGACATGTCCAAATTTTCAGTTTATAAAAACTTATACAATGTTCACAAAAATGGGTTTTTAAAGATTAGCATTCTAATTATGTCTTCATTTACGTTATTTCCAGATATGCTCATCAAATTTAGGAGGGGAATAAAGACAAATACCTTCTCCCAACTTACTAGCTTCAGATATTATCAGTCCTTCAGTTATAAACCTAGTTAAATCTTGTCAATTAGTGTTACATTTTTCCATCTTACTTTTAAGATTACCATGAGAGATATATTCAAGTGCCGCCTTAGTTTCAGATAACATGGTACACTGCCTGGTTGATTACCCTTCTAGTCTATTTGTAAAAGTTCCTAATACAGTAATGGCAACCCTTAAAAATTTTCAATGAGGGTTGGGGAGATAGCTCAGCAGTCTAAGTGCCTGCTTGGCAAGCACAAGAACCTGGGTTTGATCCCCAGTATTGCATGTTGTGGGGACCCAAGGTTCCTGGGTTCTTAGGCATGTAGTGCTGACCACCAAAAGCAGGCATGATGGTCCACACCTGTAATCTCTGCTGAGATAGGAGGATCACTACAAGTAAGTGATCCTGCATAGCGAGACAATGTACCAAAAAACAAGCAAGCAAACAAACTAAAAAAAAAACACACACAACACTTTCAATGATACAAATAAGCCTGCAGTGGTGTGCCTGCTATAGGTTTGCCACCATTGATCTAAATGGTGATCTAATTTCTTTTTTTGTCTTTTTGAGACAGGGTCTTGCTATGCAGTTCAGGCTGGCCTGGAGGTCATTTCTGTAGCCCAGGCTGGTCTCAAACTTGCACTGATCTTCTGCTTCAGCCTCCCAAATACTGGGATTACAGGTGTGCACTACCATGCCTGGCCCAAATTCTGTATCACTTGGGATTTTTTGTTTTAATTCTAATTTTGTACTCTCTTTAAAAACAAATCAAATATACTGAGGTATAATTTACATACACAACATAGTGCATCCATTTAAAATATTTTATTTAATGAGTTCCAGAAAATACATACACCTGTGTAATGTCACAATCAAAATAAAGAATATCCATTACCCCACAGTTTCACTTCCCCCCATCAAGTTTCTTCATATATTTTTGCAATTAGTAAGAGTCTTTAAGACTTGCAATCACTAATAATACTGCTACTACTGACTAGTCTTGCTTTCAAAGAGAATTCTGCGGCTTCTTTACTCAGCATAACAATTTTAAGGTTCACAGGGGGTCACACACAGTGCTATAGGAGAGGAATACATCACAACTTACCCATTTACACACTGGACATCTTAGTTTTTGGTAATCATGAGTGAAAGTCTAAACATTCATGTGTAAGTCTTTCTTGCAGATACATGATTTCTTTCTTTTAGGCAATCACGTGGGCTCAGAATTGCTCATATGGTAAGCTTAACTAAAAGAAATCATCAGTTTGTCTCCTTAAATGGTTTTCACATCTAGCTGTTCCAGTAATGTATGAGAGTTTCAGCTTCTCCTCCTCCATGCCAATACTTGATATACTGTTTGGTTCTAACTATATAGGCTCTTCATGGTTACGCAGTACTATCTTAACATAGTTTTAATCTACCTTTTTCCTAATAACTACTTTTGATAAACATTTTTGTATGCACTCACTGACCATGCATGTAGTTTCTTTATAAAGTGTTCAAAATTTTCCTTTGAGACAAGGGTCTCACTATGAGCACAGGCTGGCCTTAAACTCAAGATGCCCCTGCATCAGGCTCCCGAGTGGCTGGGGCCACAGGCAGGTGCCATGGGGCCAAGCTTCTTTTATCCTTTTCTGCCATAAAGTTGTATGAGGTTTTATATGCTTCAAAGCCTTTTATTGGATAATGTGCTTTCTCCATGCCTATGACTTTTTTTTTTTTTTGGTGGGACCAGGGTTTAAACTTGTGACCTTGCACTTGCCAGGCAGACACTTGTGGCATGGTGCTATCTCCCCAGCCTCCCTCCCTATGACTTATCTTTTCATTTTCTTAACAATATATTTTTCTTTTATGGTTCATGGATTTTTTTTTTTTTTTTTTTTTTTTTTT
>PVJA010008592.1:30192-64090 GCA_004027025.1 Myocastor coypus | reverse complement strand
ATGCTTCTGTTTGTTTTGGAAATAGTTTCTTTACTGTGGTACATTTTAACAATGCCACCTCAGCTCAGAACATGCAATTCCGTTTGTAATGAAAAAGTGTATCAGCTAAGATCAGGCAACAGCCCAGTAGTTGCTTTAGAGCTGGGAGTGGTGGCATATCCCTGTGATTCCCAGACAGAAGGGTCTCTGTAAGTTCTGGGGCAGTTGGTGCTACATTGTGAGTTCAAGACCCTCTCACAAACAAACAAACAAACAAACAAACAAACAAAACTGCTTTGGAGCTAAAACAGGATGTTGATGATATCAGTCTAATTGTGATCAGTCAATATAAACTTCTAAACTATTTTATTTTAGGACCAGAATATATTTATTGGGAAAAAGAAAGCTTCTATCTGAGAGTTCTTTATCTGTCCTGAGAGAAGGACAGAAAGGATCTAAGTGGGTTGCCAATGAATCTTCCGTTTCTAGGGTTTTTTTTTTTAAATAGAGCAAAACCATGAGGTGAGGTGTTTCTAAGGAAGAAAAAAAATGCAACTAACACATGAGGTGGGACAAAACTATGGTCAACTAATAAGATTACAAGCGTAATTGCTTAGGAAACTAATCAAATGGGAAAAGCAGTCACATAGCAAGCCTCTAAACTATTTATACATTAAGCAGTGCTATTATTCTCTGAGTCTGTTCATACCTGAGACTGAGTGATTCATAAATAGAAGTTTAATTTTCAGTCTTCTGAAAATTGGCAAGCAGAAGACCAAGGACCTGGTGGTTTGGTGTCACATGAGGCCCAGGTTCTGCATCCGGGGCGTTTTGCTTATCTACACAGGGTGTCCTCACAGGGGGAAGGAGGAGGGGCAGGAGAGCCTAGACAAAGGGCGCACTTCTGGCCTCATGACTCGGTCATCTCCCTAAGGCCATGCCTCTCAGTACTAACCCAGGCCAGTTCAATTTCGACACATGAATTTTGAGAGACGCTCAGACCATAACAATTATAGGAAAAAACTAACTAAAACTTTCCACGCCATCCCAGGGCCTTGTTTGTCATGCTTGGTTAGGGTTAATTCTTTAGAGAACGTAAATTTTTACTATGGATCAGGACTCAGATGTTGTGAAGTGACACTGAGAGATTTTCACTCACCAGAGATAGAAATGGCTGCTGAGTGGTAGAAAAGAAAGCCTCCCTCGGGTTGGCAAGATGGTTCAGCAGTCTAAAGCGCCTGCTTAAGCAGGCTTAGGCAACCGCAGGGACTGCGGTTCGATCTCTGGCACCACACACTGCGCCAGTCCCACACCCAGGGCAGGCTGAGCCAGACATAACATTAAAAAAAAAAAAAAAAAAGAAGAAGAAGAAAAGAAAGCCTCATGTACTTACAGTTTCACTTCTCTGTAGGTCATTGGTCAGTTTGATCTCTGGCTTAGGGAACTCATCTCAGCATATCTGCTTGGAGTGACCCTACAAGCCTCCATTCTTTAAATTCTCTGAAACAACTTTACTATTCTTTTGATCCCTCATTAATGAATTACATGCATTTTGACACAAGGTGTGATCAAAAGATAGGGTGAACATTTGCACTTTGAAAAGTCATTACAGTAAAAGACACTTGCCAGTAGTAATCTCCTTCAAAATGTTCCTTCTTGGTTCAAACACACTCTCCCCATTTCTTTGCTAAATTCTGAAGCAGGGCTGGAAGTCCTCTTTTGAGAGGGCCTTGCTGTGGCTGCCTTAAAGTCTGAATGGATTCCAAACATCAGTGGCAATTTTTGTCAAATAAAAGTATCAATCAAGGTGTGTCCTCATCCACCTTATTCACCCAGGAGGGTGCAGAGACCTTGTGGGGTGGGCCTCCAATCTAGCTCAACTACTAACCTTCCACGATGGCTTGGGTCAGGTGCTCACCCACTCCATGTGAGACCTACATCCCCTCATCACAGGGCAGTTGAGAGTTTGATAATATGTTGGCCAGGTGAGGCCTAAGATATGGCCGTGACTGCATTTAGAGGTGGTGACCTACTCTAGAGGGTTGTCTGTGCACTTTGTCTAAACTCTGAAGAGTTATGGACTATGTGGGACATATAGAGGCCTAGTATTCTCCTTATAGGAGGCCCAGGAGTTTATCAGGAATAAACACAAACTCCACCCATCACCAGGATTCAGAAATAATGAGTGGCTGGTGTACCACAGGGCAGGAAAAGCAGTGGCATTCAGGTCACAGGTAAGGGACAGATGGTTCTTGTTGCTGAGATGGTCTGAGTTCCTACAAGAGGCCAAACTAACACATATACACACTTAATCTTTCCAGTCCCCATGAAGGAGGCCATTTCTTGAGTTGGGAACTGAGAGAGTCCACATGGCCAGTAAGTGGCAGGGTGGCAGTCGAGGGCGAGCAGTCTGGAGCCAGGCTCTTCATTATGCCATCTGGCTCTAATTGAAGCCACTCCTGCTGGAGCAAAGCACTAACACACCCTGGGCAGGAGAAGTGAGGGTGAAAATAGAGCTCTTTATTACTGGAAACTTAATAAACTCTCTCGGGGAAAGCTTTCTCTGAGAGCAAGGCAGTAAAACTGAAGCCACTGTAGCACAGAGGCCCCAGTGTTTGCATCAAAAGCACCAGGGCCCCGGATAAAGGGATTTCTGCATATGCATGGAGAGAAAGTCTAGGAGATACATGAGGCCGATGAAGACCAGGAGGCTTCCAGAATGCACCAGTGGAGATAGCACAGGCCAGCGTCCATCTGTGTTTAGGGTTGCATGGTGGTTCTGGTGTAGTGTGGAGGCTGGAAGGAAGCTGTGTAGTTTCCAGCATTAGTGAGTATGGTGATGAACAGCGTATACTGAGTGCCAAACACTGGTAGGACTCTGGGATGCTGCACACCCTTTCCTGCCTTGTGAGACTTCTGTATCAGAGCCTAGCAATGGAAGAGGAAGATGTGCAAGCCGTATGTACCCAGTGCCATACACATTGCTACACGGAACTCAGCTCATGAACTAGATCTAAACCCAAAGTGTAGCCAGAACCTGGCTTCCTGTTGTAATATCCCAAGGTTTGGTTTTGTTTTACCCCATTCCCATCTTTATATAAACGGAATACCTCTCATATCTGCTTTTGTGTCTTACTCCTTTTGCACGGTTCCATGTTTGTGATTTTTGTCCCCTGTTGTTGCAGGTGAGTGTCACCTACTCCTTCAGTGGTATGGTATCCATGAGGAAAAGTATCATTGTTGGTAGGTAGTGGGACAGTTTCTAGTTTACAGCCACTTCCCTTTTGGGGACTCTTAGAAAGACACAAATGAAGAGGCCTAGGAAACTTACACTGGTCAATGACGGAGTGAGTCCTTAAAATAACAGCCGTAGGGCTCATGACAGACGATTTTCAGAAATATTTGGGGAGAAGAACCATTGGAGAGTGTAAACACAGCCCTGAGGACTGCAACGTGAGTGCTTGGCCATAAATTTGTCTTCTCTTTCACTCTCTGTTTGGAGAAGTCTGGGACACGTGGGTTATGAGAACTGGAAACGATATATGAAACACCTAACCTCGCACCAAGCAGGCATCCAGTGAATAGAAACAGGCCGGGTTGTTAGCCACATGCTGAACAACCAATATTAACTTCATGCATCAGTCTTTATATTTAGAAAAAATGAAATGTGTTGATGAGAAAGGGAAAGATGTGTGGAAAAGTTATATTGTTACTGTTCTCATTGGACACTTGCCCAGTGAGGCAAGAGGTCTTGTCTTACTCCAGTCAAATGCTGGGAGACGTGGGGACTTAAAAAAAAGCAGCTGATTTTTTTTTATAGTTCTGGAGGTTGGTTGCCTGCGATAATTACTTTCCTCACTGCTAGGACAAAATATCTGACGCGGACAACATAAAAGAGGAGGGTTTTATTTTGGCTCGCATTTTACAAGACTCAGTCCTTGCGTGGACATTGGCTCCAGGCAAAAGCAGCACGGTAGAAGAGTCTGACAGAGGAAAGCCTCTCACCTGATGGTGTCCAGGAAGCAGAGGGCCCAGAGGGAGATATACTTCCGGGTCACACTCCCAGTGACCTGCCTCTTTCAGCCAGACTCTGCTTCCTAACAGCATGTCAGCTATGAACCAATCATTGTCCAGAAACCCGGTCTGTGAGTACATGAGACTCTGGGGGGAATATTGAGATAGAAACCACAACAAAGTCTAAGATCAAAGTGGCGGCAGATGTGGTGTCTGATGAGCAGCAGCTTCTTGCATCAGACCTGACACCACTGCACTGTGCCTTCACATGGTAGAATGGGAATGGCTTTCCTCGGGCCTCTTTTGTGTGAGTGTGAGTCCCACTCGTGAGCATCCCAGCCTCATGCCCTCATCGCCTGCCAAAGCCACCACTGAGTGCCATCATCTTGGCAGTTACAATGACAAAATACGAATTTTAGGGTCAAGTAGCAAAACCACAGCAGGCCTATAGCAGACCAGGAGGGCTTGGGAATGCAATAGAGCAGAAAGGAACTCTGGAAAGTCATACTCTACTTCTTTGTTAGGTGGGTACTTGGAAGCCCAGAGCGTTCTGCAGCTTGTCTCTGGGAAGCCTGTGTGCAACTGCCTGGGGTTAGAAAGGCAGGACCAGAATTCTTGGTCAGAGAAGAGAAAGAAGCACTCCCTACCCAGGGATGCAGGTGAGGGTGAAGAAATCCAATGGGACACATGCTCATTAAAAGGCCCAGGTGACGCAAATATCATTTGGAACCAGAGTCAGAAATATTATGTGACTCTTTTCTGTCTCCGGTGGGGCTTCTCTCTCAGGCAGATTTCTTTTTTTTCTTAAAAAATTATATATATATATATATATATATATATATATATATATATTTAATATATATGTTAACTTTATGTTATAGCTGGCTCAGCCTGCCCTGGGAGTGGGGCTGGTGCAGCATGTGGTGCCGGGGATTGAACTGTGGTCCCTGTGGTTGCCTAAGCTTGCCTACACAGGCGCTTTAGACCACTGAGCTATCTCACTGGTCCTTTTAAAAATAGTATTTAGTACAGGGTGTATAGGGTCTCACTACACAGATCAGACTCATAGTGATCCTTCTGTTTTTCAGGCTCCCAAAAGCTGAAATTACAGGCATGCAGCACAATGCAGTCTCAATCACTGTCTCAGCGCGCCCTGGGTGTAAGGCCAGCATGGTATGGTGGGGATCGAACCCTGGTGTCTGTATCTGCGTAAGCAGGCACTTTAATCTGCTGAGATATCTGGCCAGCCCTCAGACAGTTTTCTTTAGTGAGCTGGAAGTAGGATGCGCTTGGTGAAGACCGCCTCTGTTCATTCAGTCCCTACAGCCTAGGGAAAGGCTTTGATTGGGTTAGTTGGGCCATGTACTTGTCACTTGAGAAGGGATGACAGGGTAGTTTTTTATTCATCCATCAGTCCATCCATCCATCCATCCATTCATTCATTCATTCATTCATTCATTCATTCATTCATTCATCTGGTACAGGGCACTGCTGAGCTATCTCCTGCTCCAGGATGTGTTGCAATTGTTGTCCTTTCTTAGAACAATGTTGAGGGGGTGGAGGGAAGAACAGATTTACCCTCACCAAAGAGCAGTTCTGTGTCTAGAAAAAGAAAGGTGAACCAGGCAGGAAAATATTAGGTGTCCACTATACTGTTCAGGTGCTCTGAGTTTTTAGTAACGAAGCCTACCTTAAGTTAATTTAAATGAAGTTGGTTCAGGTAACTGAAAAAGTTCAAGGTGAGTCCTGTTTCAGTAGCATTTGATTGTTGTTTAAGTTCCTTTACCTTGTGCTTTCTTTCTGTGGAGTGTTTCTTGCTGTGTCTGTGGTTTCCTCATCAGGCTAGATCCTAGAACAAGTATTGTTCATGTCTTCTACTCAAGTCCTGGGATTCATTCTGATTGGACTGTGTTAGGCCACAGCTCTAAACCATTTCATTCGCGCTGGTCTTGAGGATGGAACCCATGGATGGGACCACTGAGCTACTGCCCCAGCCTCTGCATCACGGTTTTGTTAGGTGGAGCAAATTTTCTGGTTTTCCCCAGGCCATATGGTCCACTATGGACCATGGAGCTGTGGTAGGATGGGCTTTCCTGGAAAGGAAAAGCTCAGATACTAAAGTGGGTAGGAGCCCTTAGGAGCCCACATTCTCATGACAAAAATGAGCAGTGGTTAAAGGAATCATCCCACATGTTATACCTAGTCAATCATGTTTTGAGACTTGAATTAAAATCCACTTGATCCTTAAGATCATAATCATTCAACTAGAAATCCTTCCATTAGTATGTATGAAGCCTTTCCTTGTATCCACTGCTATAGTATACTGTATTATCCTAACATAGTCGATTGATACAGTGACAAGTTACAGTTTCTCCTGACTAGGTATGTACAGCCAGTCCTGTTCCATGCGTGCCTCCTGGGCCTAGAGTCTCATCCACGTACCTCAGGCCTCCATGGTGTGACTGGAAAAGCTGCTGGCTATTAGGAGTTTTTCTCTCCACACGGGCTTACCAGTGGGGTATGGGGACTGTTACATGAGGTGGCCACAGCCTCCAGGAACAAGCATCCCCTGAACATTAGGCTCTGCTAGTGCTGTCCTTGCCTGTTCTCCCAGGCCAATGCAAGTCACATGCTGAGCCCAGCATCTACCTGAGGCTGTGAGTATTGGAAGGAGCAGGTTATTTTAAGCTGTTCAGTATGACCATGACAGTATTTTCTACCATGTAGAAAGTATTATAAGTCAAGGATCAGATCCTGCCCCCTTTAATCCCTCTCTTCTTTGAAATAAATTCTCTTCACAGTTAGTTCAATTGAGGATGCAGTGTCCCCAAGATTTCTCATCCATGGACCCTCAGGGGGTTGGGGGTGGGGTGCGTGTGGCTGCATGACCATTGCTGAAGTGAGATTCGCTGGCTGCTCTGCAGCTAATGACATCTGCAGTTTCCATTAAAACCTGGCATTCCCGATATAAGTTGCCCCAGATGCACACTTTGGAGCATGAGGCTTACTCTTGTTTTATTTTATTTTTTATACGTAGACTCAATATTAAATTGCTTGGTTTGGATTTTCCTCTTAGGTTTTCTTTTGAGAGCTTCATCTGTGTAAAGCTATAGTAGGGTGCCGAGCACTTCATCATCACTCTGGGCACCCAAAGCAACTATTTTACCTGGGGCATTTTGCTGGGGGCAAAGGAGAGAGTCCATCAGAGAGGAGGCTGTTTGTCACCTGCCCAGTGGCCTTTGTTAATAAGAGTTTTGTGTGATTCAGCTAATGAGTACCTAACCTCTGCTTTCCTGGAAGATGACCCATTTTCTTTGACAGGTTGTGGATGTCCCCCCTTTATAAACATAACTGCTTTATTTTTTATTTATTTATTTTTTGTCTTTTTGAGACAGGGTCTCGCTATGCAGTTCAGGATGGCCTTGAGCTCACTTTCGTAGCCCAGGCTGGTCTCGAACTCGCACCGATCCTCCTGCCTCAGCCTCCCGAGTGCTGGGATTACAGGCGTGCGCCACCACGTCCGGCCATAACTGCTTTAAAATGGATATTTTTTTTTGCTGTAAAGCACATTACCCTCGTTCTGTTTCTTTCCTTCTCTCTTTCTACTATAAAATTCATTTGAACATATTCAAGCCTCTGAACCTGCTGGTTAAAGCTTTTCAAGCCCATCACTCTCCACATCATGTACAATTTTTTCTTTTAGAGGGGGTGTGAGTATTTATTTTTATTTTCCATTTCCTTTGGCACAACTGTTGTCCCAATTGAGCTCCACATATGGAGGCTGTTTTAAGTTAAGTATTTTTATTATCTCTCTCCTCTCATTTAAAATATCAGTATGAGTTATGCTCTGAGTCTTTTATCTTCTAGGTTGGCATTCTTGGGGGAACCTATTGATATGTTCACCTCACTTTAGCTGTTTTTTCAATTCTCATTTCATGGTTCATAAACAAGAAAAAATGTCAAAGCATGGCACTGCTGGTAACTCTTACTGGTAAATGTTTTGAAGTCAAATGATGTCTACTTCCAGTAGATTTCCACGTGATTTGCAAACAATGAGTCAAATTTTTGTCCTCATCCAGAAAATAAAAAAATTGAGTGTCCAGGGGTCCGGCAGGATGGCTCAGTGGTCTAAAGCGCCTGCTTAGGAAAGCTTAGGTGGCTGCAGGGACCGCAGTTCGATCCCCGGCACCACATGTTGCGCCAGCCCTGCCCTCGGGGCGGGCTGAGCCAGCCATAAGAATGAGTGAATAAACAAACAAAAGTTCTGAAACAAGAAAAAAAAAGAAAAAAAAAAAGAAAAAAAAATGAGTGTCCAATACCCTGTTGGAGCTCCTGAAGCTTGGAGAATGCTGTTAAGTTTCCTGTGGCTTTTGGTATTCCTGCCAGTCTGCAGAATGGGTTTCCTAAGAAGTCCCTAAGAATTATGCCTACCACAATTTCCAAACCACTACCAATCTTAGGGGGTTTGTTTCTGGTTTTCTGCAGTTGGGAACCATCTGAAGCCATGTGATGATGTGATTATTTAAGGCCTGAACAGGGCAACTGACAGTTGCCTCAACCACATGGGATTAGAATGTGGATTCTCCTGGGACTGAAAGGAATGTAAGCCATCAAGACCATTCTCATTTAATGATTGACTTTCCCGCTAATAAGCTTCTTTTCTTAGAACAATTTCACGAATGTTTTCCAACTTTGCTGGGATTTAAACACCTCTTTTGGAAGATGTGCAAGCCAAATTCTATATAGTATGGTTGATGAAGCTACCCTACTGTCCCCTCCTTGTGGAGGTTCTGGGGAGACTTATTTATGTGGAAAATCTTTAAGCTGTATGATATAGTGCAGACACAAGAAAGTTGCATGACTTGGGGCCCAGATGGAGAAAAAGGGATCTGTACAATGACAGAAATGGCAAGGATTTTAAGATCCTGAGTCTAGGCATGAGGCCTAGAAGACAGGGTTTACTGAACAATGAAATAGTTGCTTTACATGCTAGCATAGATTTTCTTGGTGAACTTCTGTGAAGCTTTCTAAGGAAGGGTGGAAGAGCTGAAGCCAAGAAACCACATTGCTGGGTTTTTCTTGGGGCTGGAAAGTTGCAGAGAGGGCAGTTGCCCTTTGATGACTTGTGTTTCCACTGGACAGTTGGTGGTTTCCCAGCCATCTAGCTTGGGGGTGGTGTGTGAGGAGGAAGGCCATGAGCCTGACACGTGACCAGTGGAATATGGTTATAAGGAGGAGAACCATTCCCAAGCCTGACTCCTGTGTGGGGACACTATATGTGTTAGCTGATGTCACTTCTCAGGGAAGGTCAGCCTCAGGGAGCTGCCCACAGCTGGCTGTGTGAGTTGGACTTTTCTTCCCCCATTCCCCTCCCTTCTATTTTCTATCATTGATGTGTGCAAAATGACATGATTCTATTTCAAGAAGGAGGACTTAGCTTGAGGTTCTGTAACGGGGAACAATTTAATATAGACCGCATAGTTCACTGAATTATTTCCTAATGACCACCCAGAGAATCATACACAAAGAGAGTACAGAAAGTCTGTCCATACACTAAAGACCAAAGAATCTAGGTGAGGGCTAGATTCCATAAGCATGTCCTGTATGAGTTGTGCCGAGGAGTTAGAGCCTGTAAGAACACTCCCACAAGTTCAGCTGGAGGCCTGGAGCCCACGACAACCTCTCATGCTGGCCTGTTTTCATGGATCTGTGCTGGGAAGGCCCAGAGGCCAGAGGTGTAAGCTAGAAACTCTGTGCCACAGGATGGAGGGTCTGTGCTAGCAGGCTGAGGGGTCTGCACTGGAGCCAGGAAGCAACACTCAAAATAAAAACCAGGGCTCGCCTGCAAAGCACCACAGCCATCCTCAGCAACAGTGAGGTCCCGAGCTCCTGCACGGATGAGGACAGCCGAGTTCCCACCAGGAAAGCCAATGTGACAAGCTTCTCCAGGAACCTGATTTGTGCCCCATCTTCCTTCCAGAGCCAGAAATGGATGTGCAAAGTGAAGACCACAGCTCCCTCAAATGAAATATAGCCATCCTGTATGACAGCAAAGTTCTGAGCTCCTCTTTTTTGTGGAACAGCCTAGTTCATGAGGAAAGGCAGCCCGAGAAGGTCCCCCAGCAGAGCAGCCCAAGAGAACCAGCAGCTTCCAACAGCTTCCCAGCAGCTTCTGCCAGCTCCCAGCGGTCTCCAATAGCTCTTCTCCAGTTTTGCCCCTAATGTTACTGGCAGCAGTCCTCAGCTGGGCCTCCTGTACCCAACACCATGCTGTGTTCAGTTGGGTGTAACAAGTTGACCACTACCACAAAGGCTCTAAGAACTTGGAATGATAGACAGCAGTAGGTCAGCTAATACCTGTCATCATGGGCTGCTAGCTACGGCCTCCGCCTTGGGCGCATCCCCATGGGCACTATGGGGAGACACAGAGCAGCCACACTTGTTGAAACCTCCCCTTGGTCTGGGCTGTTCTTTCCTTTTAGACGTGGTAAGCTTGTAAAGAGAAATGCTCACTCTCCTAGAGTTTCTCTTCTACTTTCTTCTGAACTGAGCCCTTCTTTTTCCTACTCTGGGCCTCAAATGAAAATGTTTTGATGAGTATTTGCTATTCCCTGTGTAAGTAAAATTAATTGATTGTTATTTGCAGTATGAGGGGGTTGATCCTAGGCCCCCTAAATGCTAGATAAGCACTCTCCCATTGAGCTACATTCTCAGCCCTTTATTTGTTTCTGAAATAGGGTCTGTAAATTGTGCAGTTTGTCCTCAGATGCGCCGTTGCCATCTCCTTCTTTACCCTCCCAGGTAGCTAGCATTGCAGGTGTACGCCATTATGCATGGTTGAGATGGGGGTTTATTAAGTGCTTGTTATTGGGTGAGACTGAGGCTAGGGGGCCGGGGTGGAGACAAGGAACATAGTGTCTCTTGCTCAAGATTTTATAAATTCAGTAGGGAAACAAGCGACATCAACTAGAGGATGGTGGTGCCATGGGTGAAAAGATTCTGTAGGAATTCATCGAAAGGAAGATTCCTATGGACCGGCTGGGTTGCAGAGGCGATGAGGCCATCTAAACTTCTTTATGGTCTTTGTCTGAGCATCACAGAACACTGAGTAAGAGTGGGGCGTGATGTGAAGTTTGCTAGGTCCTGCTTACACAAAAGAACGTATCGTGGCTGGGTGTGGTGACACATGCCTGTAATCTCAGCATTCTGGGAGGCTAGAATGCTGATCTCACCTAGTCTGGGAGACTTAGATCTTGTGGACCCGGGATTCAGTTTGAGGTGGGGGAGAGAAATAACAATGGAGGGAAGAGCAGGTGGGGAGGGAAGGAATGAACTAACACATGTTGTCTATTGGAGCAATGGAATCAGGTGTGGCCCAGTAAGGAGGCTGGTGCTTACAGGTGACTGGAGAAGTCTGAGGGCAGAGAGTGTGACTGCAATCTGAAACTGACCACTGTGTTTCACAAGGTTCTCCTTGGAGGGAAGAACTCAGGACTATGGGCCGGCTGTCCTTGTTCCAACCCCTGGAGGGAAGGTTACTTGCTGGGGGAATCTTTGCCACAGCCCGATACCTTCCAGTCCCTGATGGGCTAGAGCCAACTCATTTTCACTTAGCAGGGTCACCTGTCAAATTTTTAAGAATTCTGTACTGAGTTCTTAAATGCACCTATTATTATAAGTTAAACTTTATAAGTCTTATATGAGCTTATTGTCTGCTATTGTTTGGAAAAGTATCTCACAAAGGCCCATAGAACAAAGGCTTGACCCCCACCCAACGTGGCACTATAGAGAGGTAGTATACCCTTGAAGAGGAGGGTCCTGGTAGGAGGTCCTGGGGTCGGGGTCACTCAGGGATTGTGAGACCTCAGGTGTTTTCTCTCCCTCTTTGCTTCCCAGCCATGATGTGAGTGACACTGTTCTGCCATGGGCCCCTGCCATGATGTGATGCCTCATCTTAGACTAGGAATGGTGGCATCCACTGAACTTTGACAGGAACCTCCAACACTGTGAGCCAAAGTAAACCTTCTTACTTTATAAGTTCATCATTATAGGTGCTTTGTTATGGTATAGACATACACATGTGATAGATAATTATAGTTAAATAGTTACAACTGTATATAGCACAGTTGAAATATATACAGTTGATTAATAAAACATGAAATAAGTAGGATTAAAACAAAATGGGAGATACTTGAAAGTCATTAGTTCCTGAGTGCTTTGCCCAATTTTTGTATTACTTTTGCTCTAGAAGTTATTTATTAACTACTGGAGCCAATAAATTGTCTTAGGGATTGAATTGTAGCCTTCCCATGACAAATTCATGTTTGAAATTGTAACCTCTGTCCCTCAGAATGTTACCTCATTGGGAAACAGGGTTGTTGCAGATGTGATTATTCAGATGAGGTCATTAGGGTGGGCTCCTAACCCAGTGTTGCTGGTTATAAGTAGGGGACATCGTGGGGGTAGAGAGATACACGTAGAGGTAAGGCCTGAGAGGAAGACAGCAGGGACCAGGGTGACTGGCAGCAGCTGAACGTCACCACCTATTGCCAGCTGACCACCAAAAGCTGGCAATAGGCACGGGAACGACTTTCCCACAGCTGGAGGTGTTTAGGGTCGGCAGCCCTATGAAGTCCATAAGGGTGCAAAGGCCGGGGTGGGGCACATCTCGGCCTCCCACTTGTGGTCGAGTGGCTTATCATTGATGGCTTGAAGTAGCCACGGTGGCTGATGTGTAAACAAGCACTACACCTCAGGACTTGGTTTATTGTTTTGTTGATTGTCTAGACAAGAAGCTGGTAAACTACGACTTGTGATCCAAATCTGGGCCTCTGCCTATTTTCATAAAAGTTTTATTGGAACACAGCTCCAACCCTCTTTTGCTTAAGTGACATCTGGGGCTAATTTCAAGCTGCAGTGGCAAAGTTGAGTGCTTGCGACAGAGACTACGATCGCTCACAAAGTCAGCAGTATTTGCTCTCTCTTTAGAGTTCAACCTTACTCTTGGCCCAAGAAAACAATGTAAGGAAGGTGAAAAATAGAGATAAAATAGGAAACTGTGCCTGGCTGTAGCCATCGCCTCGCGAATGCCACAGAAGTAGGAGAAAATAAATCTCCCGGTTTTTGAAAACTGGTCTGTTATTCTGCAGAGAACTTGCCTCTGCCATCGACAAGTATGTGAAGTTTTGGTCTAGATTTTCATTGTTTTCTTTTCTTCTTGTTTACATACATGGAAGCATCAATCAACAGCCGTATCAAAACTACACGAGTTTATCAGTCGCCGCCACAGGTTGGCTACAGATAGAGTTTGACAGAAATCAATAGCAGTGTATATGCGAGTCTGTTGGCTATATGGAATTTACCAGATTGTGTTTATGGCGGAAGAGTAAAGTGCACAATAAACCTGTGTCTATATACATATGTGCACATTTTCGTCCATGAGAGCCAGTTGTTAAATATTTGCCAGCACACCACTTCCCTGTCCTCTACATAGCACCTGCAGCTGGGCAGAGGGCACCTGGTTCCTGCATCTGTTGCAGTATGACTTTGGCCTTGGCTCGGTTGCACAGGTGTGTAGGTTTCACTTTTTTGAGACAGCATAGTTGCTGCAGTAGAAAAGCTCAGGGGCACGAAGGAGCTGGGCAGGCTAACATCTTCCCTGGGTGCGCACCGGCTGTGGAGGGCCATGAGTGCACGTGCAGTTTGGATTTGATCCTGCCAGCTATGAGGTCCCTTAAGCAAGGCAGTGACAAGGTGAAAACCCTGATTTCAGAAGATGAATTTGGATACCGTGTGAAGGACAGATTAGACAGGAACAACCAGCTTGGGGCTGTTGCAATCTGTGCTTTAGAAAACAGAGCTCAGAAAGTCAATGGCTCTGCCCTAGGCACGCTGCCTGGCATTTGCAAGGAACACTTGCAAAATGTTAAGAAACAGGATCCTTGCCTGATTGTGGAAACCTCAGGGCAGACTCAGAGCCTGCAAAACAGAGTTCTGAAAGGCTTTGCCTAACAGCTTTCCCATGGCTTCCTACCACCCTTCCATTGCTTTCTAGATGCCTCTTAGAAATGAAGAAGCAGTTTTCCAATAGGATTTTCTGAACAGCAGGCAGGTACAGGCAGAGGCCTCCCTGTGAAGGCTCAAGTGCAGTGAGTCAGGAGGCTGCTTGACTTCATGGGCCTGTGTGGGGGTGGACCTCACCGCACTCCTAATAGAGCGTGGAAGCCACTGCCCGGTCTCCAGGAGGATGCCAGGACTGCCCTCACTGGGTAGCAAAAGCCTGGTGGCCGCCTGTGACATTGCTGATCCCTCGCTGTGGAGCACAGCATTGACCTTCCTCCGCATTTTCTCAGAGCTGCTCTCAGGAGCTCTGGCCATGGCTTGCCCTTCTCCCAGGTACGTGTGATCATGGGCAGGGGGGATTTAGGGTGCTCTGCCAGGCAGCCCAGGCCTGTCTGCAGCCCTGGCTGCTGAAGTGCTGCCTTCCCTTAAGGCAGAGCTTCATGGCTTTGTCCCCGGGATGCCCGCAGACCACCAAGAACTGAGTGCAGCCTTGTGCACGCCGGTCCCCCTGTGCCTTCAGAAAGCGGCCCTGGTTGTAGTCCCTGCTCTGTGCTTGTAACCTGCAGACAGATGCCGGGATGACAGCCTACCTGCAGCCTCCCCATTGCACCCAGAGGGCCTGTGGTTCAATTTCCATTTCATTTACTCTGCGTTGACTTTAGGTATGCAGTGGAAAAGACAGGACCTTTGAAATCAGCCAGATTAGGCTCAACTCCGTGCTTCTCTATGCAGGCTTGGGCAAATTATTTCACCTCTCTGAGTCGCAGATTTAAAAATAATCT
The DNA here is from genome assembly GCA_004027025.1 of Myocastor coypus. Lineage (NCBI taxonomy): Eukaryota > Metazoa > Chordata > Mammalia > Rodentia > Myocastoridae > Myocastor > Myocastor coypus. Next base: position 49,253 of record PVJA010008592.1, on the reverse strand, counting down.
GTTGTGGTCTGCATATTAAATCTTCTCTGAAGGCCCACATGCTTAAGGTTCCTGGTGTTACTGGAGATGGCAGACTCTTCAGAAAGCAGGGCCTACCCAATAGCTCAGTGGATTAAAGCATCCGCAAGCAGTTGCAGGGGTCAGGGGTTCGATCCCCAGGCCTGCTGTGCTGGCCCTGCCTGTAGAGCATGCTGAGATGCCAATTGAGACTGAGTGTGGTGGTGCATGCCTGAAATCCCAGTTCTTGGGATGCTGTGAGCAGGAGGATCGCTGAGTGTGATCTTTAGTGGTGAGACCCTGAACACCCTGTAGACCCTTCCCTAAATAAAAAATAAAATAAAATAAAATAAATAAATAAAAAAGAAAGCAGGGCCCAGTGAGTGGGAGGGAGTTAGATCATGGGGGAAGTGGCTCTGTAGGGGATTTTGGGACCCCAGTCTCTTCCTTTTTTATTTCTGGCTCAACATGAGGCGAACAGACTTCTTCCTTGTATTCTCCTGGAATGGTGGATTCTGATGTCACAGGCCCAAAGCACCTGGGCTAGTTGGTCATAGGTTAAAGCCTCTAAAGCCATGTACTGCACTAACCTTTTCATCTTTTCACTTTGGAAGGTATTTAGTCATAGTAATGGAAATTCCACTACCATGTCTAACGAAAGAGCAAAAAGCCTATGTAGGTTACCTTGCAGATTAAAAGAGCTAGCATAGGCAACTTGACCCTCGAATTTGCAGGGCTTGACTGCTACCCACTAGAGATTTTAGGTAACATCACACCTATCAGGTCATCTTGATAACAGAGCTCTAACTCATTACCCAAGATGTCATTCAAATGTGTATTGTCAATCTATCCCTCGGGCTGGGCCCGAGATGCTACCCAAGTGATCCCGATGCTGGACCTACAACCACACTTTAAATAGGAAGACAGGACATCGACAGTGGCTCTTTCCCATGTTTCTTCAGCCTCCAATGCCTGCCTTATCCCAGAGAGGGGCACTGGCCTCGGGACAGGGATCCCTGGTGTCCCTTCTGCCTCTCCACCCAAGCTTGTCAAGACATGCATTCCCCTGATGGCTTCCATGACACAGGAGAACAAAAGCCGTAGAAGGAAGGAAGGAAATATGGGTTAGGGCGGCAGGGAATTTAAAACTGGAACATTTAACTGGCTATTCAGCAGGAGCAGCTGAGTGTAATTTCATAATATTTTAAGAACTTTAATTTTTTTAAAGTTTATGATGCAAGAACCCCAGAAAGTGGAATGGGGGAAATATTTGTAGAGACAAGGCTCTGACCCCGAGGTGACGTAAAGTATGGAGACGTATAAGAGGGAAAGCAAAACCTAATATAGAGGCTTATGTGTATCTGTGTCTGTTTTAGTGACTTTATTGTTGCTGGGACAAAATGCCTAATACTCACAAAGTAAAGGAGGAGAGGCTTAGTTTTGCTTACAGATTATAGAGGTTTCACTCTGGAGTTAGTGGGCTCCAAGGTAGGGCAGCGTGGTAGAGGAGAGACAGTCCATGGCATGGCAGGCAGGAAGCCCTGGGACTTACCTCTTTCCCTTGCTATTCCATCTAGGCTACAAGCCTTTTGGAATGATGAATGTATTTCGTGAGATTCTGTCTCAAGGTAAGCCCATCATCCACACCTAAAACTGTGCTAAACTAGTCAATGCACTAATTTAGTGTCACACACCCATGATCCAATTTCACACACGCAAGATCTCTGACCACTCCCAAAGTGAGTAGAAGGATTTTCGGGGGACATCGATATATAAGCCATAACAGTATCCTGACTGATTTCCATCTGTCTGTCTGTCTCTCCCTCCCTCCCTCCCTCCCTCCCTGCGTCCCTCCCTTTCTCCCCCCTCCCTCCCTCCCTCTTTCTCTTCCTCCCTCTCTCCCTCCCTCCCACTCCCTCCCTCTCTGCCTCCCTCCCTCTCTCACTCCCTCTCTCCCTCCCTCCCTCCCTCCATGTGCAAGGCTAATGGTAGAACCCAGAGCCTCATGCATGTTAGGCCCTCTACCACTAACCTAACCAACGGGCCTCCAAGTGCCTTTCACTCCCGGAAATGCAGTTTTCTTTTCCTCTGTGTTCCTGGAGGCCTTAGTGTGGCATGTCCTTTCTTCATCCAGATGCCCTAATTTGCCTCCTTCTTCGAAGCCCAGTTCAAATCCCTGTCCTTCTTGCAGCTTTAAGTTGACCCATCAGCTAAATAATACTGGGTATTTCTACACCATCCTAATTGGAGTGGGACAAGTCATCACAGTGACAGGATCTACGGTGGCTCTTTGACTCCTTCATGGGTTCTGTGGCTGGAACTCTCTTTCCATGGCTCCTCCTTCTGCTTGGAGGAGTAAGGACCACGTGGATGGCCACTGGAGTCTGTAAGTGACTGTGGTGACAGTGGAGACACCACTACTGCTTCCCACAGGAGAGCCAGCACAGTCGGCCCGGCTGCTGTGGCCGGCATCCTGTCTGCTGTAGGAGTCCCCACGCAGAACCTGGGAGGCTCTCGCTGCTCTCGTTCCACTCCACTGGACTCTGGGTTAGGGTGGATGGGTGGAGGGAGATCACAAGTCTGTTTTTCCTCACTTAGACTGTGTCTTGCCTGGAGACAATGACAGAGCTGTCACTTGACCTAGATTTTAATTCACCTTTCCATCCCCAGGAGGGCAGGCAGGGGTGCAGAGGGAGCAGGCTGGGGACAGTGTACCTTTCATCCTTTTAGGGGGAATGACACCGTTCAATTGCCAGAGGTTCTTCATAAAGGGGCTGGATCTCAGTGTGCAAATAGACAATTCCATTTGCCCTCTTCATGAGGCTTCTCAGTGGTGTCTGCATATAGACGAACTTTCCTATCCCTTATAGGTCATCCTAGGTGAGGCTACCCAGAGGAATTTCCCTCAGAAAGGCTTCCCCTCTTTGTACATATTCAGTACAGATTCATTTTCCTTGCAATATCTTCTCTACATGGTACGTTAGGTCCATAGAGAAGAGGCCATTGCCAGGGCCGGCCCGACAGTTCAGCATGCTAAAGCACCTGCTTAGGCAGAGCTCAGTGACTGGAGTTTGATCCCCCGCGTACCATGCCAGCCCCACCTGTGCGGTGCACTGAGATGGCTATTGAGACTGGGCGTGGTGGCGCGCACCTATAATCCTAGCACGTGGGAGGCTGAAAACAGGAGACTCACCATGAGTTCGATCTATGTACTGAGACCCTATAGACCATGTAGATAGACCCTGTGGATCCTGCCCTACATGCAGGGGGAAAAAAAAGAAGCCAATGCCCATGGAGGACCAGCTACATTTAGTGGGTGGAAGAGAGTGATTGTGCTTTTAGACACAAGGCACATTAAGGCAGACCCACTGAGACCCGGGATTGCTCTTCATGCCCTGTCTGTGCCTTACCCCAGCTACCACTTACTCTTGAGTCTTTCTGTGTAGCTGTGATGGGCAGATTTGCCATTTGCTGTGCCACACAGATCCCAGGTGCAAATATCACCAGGTCGTTTCAGAGTCAGAAGTCACGTAATTTCATATCTGGAAATGCAGGATATTTTCTCCTCAAGCACTAGGACTAGAAGCTCAAGCGGTGGTGCCCAAAAGGTGTGGTAACATTCTTTATATATTATAAGGCACAGTCTTTGTTTTTCTCACCTTAGAAACAATTCCCTCCAGGCCCTGAGAAGCACAGTGTAGGCACCTGGCAGGCCCTTGGGCCTGGGGTTTCTTCTGCTCCTGCTCATCTGCAGCAGCAGTGGCCAAGGGCCACAGGGCTCTACACGTGGACCTCTGTTACAATGGTTGAAAAATGACTCTAGAAGAACAGGTGGAGCGAAGGCAACGTGCATCTTGGGTCCTAAATGCACGCACCTCTGTAATTCCCTGCTTCCTCCTCTTCCTGGCACACAGCGTCCTCACCGCAACTGGTTTAAAGGTGGTTTAACTGGTGATACTCTGGCTCCAGCATGACCACAAATCATAGGGGACTGGCTGCAGCAGCTGAGACTTAATGGGATTACTCTGTGCTGTGACCCCTGCCAAGCACACTGCTCACGGAGAAGCCTCTGTATCCAGGGACAGGGACCCTGAAATTGTTCTGCACTCTGTCGGCTGGAAAGGTTTCATATCACATTATGGCTTTTGTGTTGTGCTAGTGACTCGGGCCTTCCTAATTCAGGGCAGTCGGCCGACCTTCCAAGGCAGGGAGGAGTAGCCTCTCTGGCTTCTCTCCCCTTTCTCCTCCCATCCAGCTTTGCTTTGGTGGAGTTTGGGCGGACCTCACTGCAGCTTTGTTCACTTCCTTGTGACCTTGCAGTAGCTGGGCTCCAGACGCCAGCTTCCCTTTAGTTCTTCACAGACTCACATTTTCTTTCTTTCTTTATTTAACGTTTGCTGTGTGGTCTAGGCTGGCCTTGAACATGCTACGCAGCCCCCTAGGCTGGTTGCATGCTCCTGATGCCCCTGCCTCAGCCTTCAGAAGGCTGGGATTACAGGGAGGTATCACCACAAGCAGTAAAGCAATTTTTTTTTTTTTTTTTTATAGTCTCTTGTGGTGCCCCGGGGGAATGGGAACAGGGCCTTGCCTGTGCTAGGCAATTGCTTTGCCCTGAGCCATGTCCCCAGCCCTGTCTCTTCTTTTATTTATGTTTCTCCTCCTGTGCAGTGCTGCATGGGTAACCTTTGGTTACCCGATGGGCACATCTACAAGGGCGACTGCTCCTTAAATCTGCCATATTCAAGAGTTAATGAACATGTCTTTGAGGATGTGGAAAGGAAAATAATTTTTATTTTTAACTTCTCTGAATTTGCTGGCTAACTCTTGGTTAAATGGCCAATTTTATCAAACTCAAAAATCATATTGGTTTTGTGAAGTGTAGAGAAACAGGTTTGTCAGCAGCACCTGAAGAGAGGTACTTCCGGGCCTTGCAGTCACCTCAGGGTTCATGCTTCCACAGGAGGCACATGATTGATTTTTATTTCTGATGCTGAAGTTCTATACTCATCTTATTTTAGAGTTGGAGGACTGGGTAATGAGATTCCTCTTGCTATTTTACCCATTTAAAGGCCAGTGCTGTCCAGGCACCTACTGTGAGCGGTGCTCCCCATCCTGAGAACGTGAAGGTGCGTGACTCTCCCTAACGTTCCTGAAGCTCAGGGAGAGAGCTGGTGGCGTGGACTGAGGGTTGTCATGAAATGTGATAGGTGTGATGCGAATCTATTTGCAACATAATTATTTCCAGGCCTCTCCAGCCAGTGGGTACAGTGGAGGTAAAAAACATTGTCTCAACTCAGCCCTGGCAGCCTGTGTCTCTGAGAGTCCCTGGGGTCCGTCTGGCTTGTGCCTTAACCCCTGGGATGTCCTTGTACCCAGAGCCACTCCTGGATCTTGCCTTTCTCTTCCCAGGAAGGACCCGGGGGCTTCGTCCAAAGGCTTGCCCGTTGGTGCCCCTCAGACCCATGGGGGCTTCAGTTCTCACCAACCTCCTTGAGCTGGCCACCCTCTGTCCTGGGTGGGCAAGGGAGAATGCCATTGACCCTTAGGACCGCATTTCATCAGCTGGGCACAGACAGTGTGACTCGGATTCTGTGTTCCACAGTCCTGAGAAAACAGCTCCTGCGGCTTCTGCCCAGCGCTCCTCTTTGTACAGAAGTAGGGCAGGAGTCTACAGGGCCACCGCGGGTCCAGAGTCCTGCATGTCCCGCAGCAAGAGCAGCCTGCTGTCTGGCTCCCTCCTACTGAGTAGCTGAGTACTGGGTGCATCTTCCTCTCCCTGCCTTCCTGCCCAGTAGCTCCTCTGTGGACCGACGCCCGCTGTGCAGACGTGTGCAGATTTGATACCTCAGTGTGCTCTTCCTCCTGCTCTGTTTCGCCCCAGCCCTTCATGGCCTCCGCTTGAACACTGCCAAAGCTTCTGAACTGGCTCTGCGGCTTTGGGTCTCTGCTGCCTTCTGCTCTGTATTCAGTGTTCGTTCAATAAGTGATCGTCCTCAGGTGGGGTCTGGCCTTCATCTGCCTTGTGCAGAATTCCTTTTGCTAATTACAGGGCTGTACGAGAATAGAATTGACATGACCCTGCCTCTTACTGGCCTCTTGACTTTTTATATTGTTACATGTTGCACAACTGTTTCAACAGACCATGAGTAATGGTGGTCCTGTAAAACTGAAATAGAGCTAAGAAGAAAAATATATAATGAAGCTCAAAATTCCTCTTACCTATGACATCACCGCTATCATAACACCGTAGTAGAGAGGATCACTCATGGGTTTAGGTGATACTGGTGTGAATAATCTCACTGTGCCGTCAGCCCTACAGAAGTACAGCATGTACATGGTTGTGTTTTTGTTGCTTTTCTCATTGCTGACACAAAATCCAGAACTTCTAAAGTTAGAGGAAGAAAGGTTTATGATAGCTCACAGTTTGAGAGGGTTCAGTTCCTGGTTGGCGGGCTGCAAGGCTGGGTGGCACAAGGGAGGGATATCGCAGAGGAGAAACAGCCCAAGGCAGACTGAAGGCAGCAAAGTAGCAGAGGCATCAAGGGGCAAGTGAGAATAGCAGCCTTCTCTGTGTCCCTTACCTTCTGTCCAGGGTGGGCCTTTTGGAAGAGTTTGGAACTATCCTAAACCAATCAGTGGACTAATATAGTAATCACACAGCCTTAAACCCAGCATCACATATGTAACCCAGGCATCATACATCCTAGATCCCTTCACCTCTGTAAAGCCCCACCTATGACCGCATGAGCCTTCTCCAGGGTGGGGGGCAACTAGACACATGCCATAACAAGGCATGATCAAAAATATGGGACTAACTGAATTTTTAAAAACTCCATTACAGTAAAAGCCATGTGGCCACTGAACCCACTCAGAATATTTTCCACTCACTTATCACACACTTAATCTCATTCTTGCCACCTTCTGAAACAACTCTAGAAATCCTTTCCTGAGTCTCTTTGGTTGCATTTCTGTGGTTGCCTTGATATAATGAAATGATTCAAGACGGTTGCCCTTCCTGGTCATTTTGTCTCGGTGGAAGAGCCGGAAGTCACACGGTGTCACCTCCAGTAAATTAGGTGGATGAAGACATCATCCTGTGATGTTCTTAGGAACCCGCCTTAGATGACACTTGCCAGCAATGTCACATATTTTTGATATGATATGATTTTTTGATTTGTGATATATTTTTATAAGGACGTGAAAGAAGTCTTCCAGAACTGCTTCACAGAGTGGTGAGAATGACGGGATAAACGTGTTCCAAGAAAGGAGTAGTACTGGGGGGCGGGGGGAATCGATAATAATGTATCTTTTATTGTAATAAAATTTAATTTAAATATCCACTGTATATTGTGAGCACAGCTCATAAATTATATACAATACATAATACTTGGTAACGATAATTAATGACCGTATTTTCAGTTTGTGTGCTTGCTATACTTTTCTTTTTATGGTCACTGGATTTAGGCCAGTCATACTGTGGCATGTTCGCATGAGCTCTCAGGCCTGCATCTGATGTACCTTTGCTGGAGCGCGCCATCCTGCCCTATGCATCGGTTCTATGTGCTGATGGAGACCACGAAGCAGGCGGAGCTCTATGGCTGGTGAGAAGCAAGAGCATTGATCAGGCAGCAGCGAAGGAAGCAGAGTATGAAGTTTATGAAAGGCAAGGTTGTGAAAATTCCTCGAAGGGTTTGGCTCTTAGTATTGGCCAGGGTAAAACATTTAAAAAAATAATTATCTTTTTTTTTTTTTTTTTATTAATTTTGGAAAAACCAGGAAGAACCACAAGGGTTCTCTATGAGTTAAATTAACACTGAGGACATAATTTTACCTTAATGAATACAGTTTATAGTTTTCTTGCTGCTTTCCTTCTGAAGGGAAAAGTGAATAAACCTGCAGTCTCTCTGTGCAGTGCATCTTTATTAGGTGTGAAGATTCGGGTGCTGGGAGATGTTGAAGGCCGAGGTGGAGGGGTCGTGTTGGGACACAGCTAGGAAACCGGGTTCATGTAAATGCTGATGATGTTGTCTGAGGAGAGGAAAACTAGGACTTCAGTTTATCAAATAAAATTTCATCATTTTATCCTTCTAATGCTTACTGGTAAGGTAAAGACCACATCAAGAGATCCCAGTGGGCTGGATTAGGTGAGGAAATCTGCTTTGGAAAGGGAAATTGCTCTTGTCTATAACCCCTGGACAGGATTTAGGCAGCCAGAGGCAGGCACATTCTCAAGGAGGGAGGAAATGGAGGTGGGAAGAGGAATGATTGATTCCCGAGACAGGAGGTCAGGGGCCTTGCTATTGAAATAGTGGAGACGGAAGTTTCTAGGCAGAATAGGGCTTTATTATAGAGGTCATGAAAATCAGGAAAAGATGGCTAGACTTAGCCCAGCAGGAAGCTGGAGACCATGGGAAATTTTTCAGCAGAGCAATGACAATCAGACAGATTTGGAGAGGAAAAGCCCAGATAGCTTGGGCTGGAGGATGTTGTGATTTATGAGATGAACAGTAGCTCAGCTAAATGTGGGTGCATGAAGGAGGACTGCATACAGATGGTGGTTTTTGGAAAAAGGAGGTCAGGTGTGGAGACTGATTTGTTATTGGAAGGGAAAGAGTGATGTCGAAGACGCCACCAGCATGGGTCATTAAAGACCAGAGGAGCAGCTGGCCTGGAGAAAGAGCTGTGTGTTTTGTTTTGGACAATTAGGAAAATGTTAAGAAACCCAAGAGAAATTGTTAACAGTGAGGTTCCACATGAAGCCCTAATGATCTGGTTGGAGATGATGACCTCAAGGAACTGTGGGCCTGAAAGCATGTCCTCCTGGAGAGAGTGAAGAAATAAGGGCAGGGTGCAGGACTGGGCCTCGTGTTGCAAGCTGGAGAGGAAGTTGGTTCTCTGCGAGGCCCATTCAGCTTTCCAAACGTCCCTCCTCCTCTAGGCTATCTTGTGCCTTGTGCTGGGGCCCAGCCGGCCTCCCTTGCTAGTTGGACAGCTCCAGCTCTGACCTGCTGCCCGAAGAAGCGCACAGGTCTGGGAGCCCGCTGTGCTATTTGCAGGACTTGCTGCATTTTGTGGCCTCCTTTTTGGGGGTCTAATTTAGGGCTCAGTTCAAGCAGAACCCTTTCTGCCAGACTCAGTATCCATATCCCTTAAGCTGGTGCTGTAAAAGGGCTTGGTCATTAAAGTGGACAGATTTAGCAACTAAAAGTATACGATGCCCAGTTACATCTGATCAGATAAACACAGTAGAAAAAATTTTCAAATATTGCATGTTATGCACATACTTATACTAAAAACATTATTGGTCCTCTGAAATTCAAATTTAACAAGGTGTTTTGAATTTTATCTGGCAAGCCTATCCTCTAGTGAGTCCTCTGACTACAGCACAGGGGTCCATGATTATATCTTTTCTTGGCTAAGCCACATTTTGTTCTCATTTTTTCTTCTCTTGGACTCAGATGACGTTATTTAGAATCAACAAACAATTGTTCCATACCTACCATATGCCTCTCAGGGCACAAGGCACTTCACACATACAATATCAATGGTTTACAACTTGTTTAGGGGATACGACACTTGGAAATAAGGTGTTTTTGGCAGAATGTCCTGAATTTGAAATTATTTTACCAGCAGCATAAACAATATGATGGTATTTGCAGGCATGAAAAAAGCGAAGACATTATCATAGAACAACTCATATACGCAAAGCAGAACCATCATTTTTTTTTTAGTCATTCCATGGATATGTTTGACAGAAAATTTTTGAGTATTTTTATTCTCCCTGGTATCCTTTCAACTCCTCCATTCTGAGAAAGCCAGTCTTTGTGTTTCAAGGACAAAGAATGATTTGTTGGTGCAAAGAAAACCAGGCCACTGGTTGATTTGTGTTAAAGGCCCCTTGAGCAGTCATAGACCTGGGGTCCAAAAAAGGAAGGCAATGAAAGACAACATTTGTGGTGGCGACGCTGAACTGACTGATGGGTAGGGAGTGAGAGGTTCCCCAGAACTAAGAGGAGCGACTGGACCTGAGGTTTCCAAGCAGGAAAAGGCACCGGAGTAAACCACAGTGGCATAAAAATTTCCTGCCTAAAAGCAGAGCCTCTTTCAAAAACTCCATTGACATAAAAATTCCCTCCCTCGAACCAATTCTAATCTCCTTAGAGATTACAAAGCAGCACCACACCCAAACAGATATCGTCATAAAACCCTCGGACTGTATCTCCTGAGGGTAAGGTTTATCTTTCTAAAATGTCTTTTACTTTTTCATAAATTCCCATCTCCTCCGTCCCTGCTTAGAAGTTGCTTTTTCTCCCAGACGTGCCCTTCCCATCCCTCATTTAAATGATGTTGGAGCCATCAGTTCTAACTGCCTCTTCGGGCTACACTTCTTTGTGAATTCCAATATATATCCGAATATGCTCTTTCCTACTTCTCCAGGCTAATTTAGCTTTTATCTCTTTAAATTTCACACTCCACTCCCAGTGAAGGAACCTAAGTGGACAGTAACATTTTTTCCTCCCTGGGAGACTCTTTTGTGCTTAGTGCCCCCTGAAAGCTGTGCCAGGTTACACAGAGCGTAGATCAATGTCCCAGGGGCAGGCCTGACATGCAGTGACTACAGAGATAAAGGTACAGTTTTCACCAGGGAACCAATGGTCAGCAGCAGCAGAAAGCAAAGGAGCGTTGGTCCTCACGGTGGTGTCCACAGCTCCACCTCTTGCCGTCTTATTTTTGTTCCTCTTGCCCACATTCTGAAATCGTAGTGCTCTTAAGATCCCTCTGAGCTGGGAAAGAGGCCCCGATAATGATTGAGAATGAACTTTTCATCATCTGGGAAGGTAGCGACCCAAGGCATAACAATTTTAATTCAGAAAAATAAAAAGTTCCCATTGCTCCCTTTTCATGTTGCTGACTGACACTTCTTCCTAACTTTTTTGTTTGTTTGTTGAGAATATTCTGTTAGGCTAAGAGGTGTCAGGGCTGGAAAAACGCTTCCCATGTGCTTCCCCCCATGATCTGAGGGGGCACAGATTGAGGGGCATAGACACAAGGAGGGCTCTCTGGCCTTCCCTTGCCATTCTGTCTTGGAGTGGCCACAGAGAAATGCTCTGGCCCACCTTGCCTGAAAGTAGGACCTGAGGGTTCTTGCTAGTACCTTGCTAAAAAGGGTGGAGAATCCTCCCAGCTGGGCCTTGCCCAGCTGCTCTCTGCCCCTTGCCCTGAGATCATGGGCTTTTATCCAATCAACTTCCACACTCTTGCGCCATCATTCGTAGAACCTAAGCATGAACTTGACAATTTTTCCTGAGTCTTTAGTTCACATTTCTGTAGGATACGATGTCACATACAACTTTGGTTAAATAAATGAGCTATGCTTTTCTCTTGTTAACTGGTCCTGTGATGTAAGTAAGAGTGAGGCAGGAGATTAGGGCAAGGCAAACTGGCTGGGCAAGTGAGTATGACCACTCAGTCACAGGAGTGTAGGACACATGCACAGCAGACAGTCCCCAAGCCCTGTGCTGGGGCTCAGTCAGAACATGCTATCTATCTTCAGTTCTTCTGGTGTGAGGTCAGGCAGGTTTTTGACAGGACAACCTAGATCTGGCATCAGCCTGAGGAACAGAGGCTGGAAAAGTTGCTAGGTGTTGATCTTGCTGTCATAAGCTCTCTCAGCGACTCTGCACTCTGCCCAGTGCGCTTTTCCTACTTTTGGTCAGCCTGCACTCACTTGCAAAGCAACTCTGCTTACCTATCTTTAATAAATGTAAAACCAGCCACTTCATTTTCTGTCTAATTTTTTTTGTTGTTGTTGTTGATTTTTCAGAGCAATAAGAATCTAGAAAGAACCTCTAGAAGGAGAAAGAGCTCATGACACCTTAGGACCCTGGTAAGAAGTGTCTGCTGTGACCTTTATGATGGGGTGAGGGGAGATATGAGCCCTTTCTATTGCTACAGAGATGATAAGGGCTGTAGGTGTAAAGGGACTATCCCAGAGGAAAAGCTGAGGTTAAAATGTTACTAAGTTCTGCCTCCCCACCCCACTCCCAGGGCTATGCCAGTGTCAGCGTTTGCATATTGCTGAACAGCTGACAAAGTGCGTTCAGTGCCCTGGGAGCGCAGTCAGAAAGCTGGGTGTTATCCTGTAGGCTGTGTGGGAGACTCTGGCATTTGCAAACCCCGTGTCCTGTATAACACAATAACACTAAAGAGCAACAAGAATCTGGAACAAATGTGATGCATAAGGAAAAATAAAGAGAAGGAAGGGGCGAGTCCGGGAAATCTGAGGCTGAATCGAGAAGGAAGCCACCTCACAGAAGACTTCGTAGCGCCCCTGTGTTTAGCAGAAAGACGAGATGACTCACGCTGCTTTGTGTCCCTTGCCTGGTGATCTTGCTTGTTTCCTTCATGGTTTTCCTAGCCCTGATATGTGTCACAAAGCTTCACTGCGTGTCAAAGAATGACTGTGATCTTTTTCTCATATCTGTATTTTTGAAAAGCACAAAGTAGGTGTGTGTGTGTGTGTGTGTGTGTGTGTGTGTGTGTGTGTGTGTGTGTGTTTTGCGGGACCAGAGTTCAAACTCACAACCTTGTACTCGCCAGGCAGGCACTTGTGCCACAGAGCTATCTCCCTAGTCCCCCCAAATAGCTGTGTTTTTGAGTATCTACATCTGGTCAATACTTCTCTACATTGAGTGTGGCCTGGAGGCTGGATGCTATGAAACAGAAAGGCACCCATAGGTAGTGTTATAGGCAGGGTTTACAGGAGAAAAAATTTAACATAGGACACATAACTTATAGGATTATTTTATAATATTCACCTAGAGTCAAATGCAAAAGAATGTGGGAGATCTGTCCCCATATTAGAGACCCCACGAATCTAGCTGAGGGCCTAGATCTTTCATGAGTCTATCTGAAGACCTAGAGCCTGTGTTGGTGTCCCTCCTGAGTTCAACTGAGGCCTAGGGTCCAGGACAATGTGTCCTCCAAGTCAAGGTTTTGCACTGGGCTTCCCAAAGTCAGTGCTGGAAGCTAGAAAGTCTGCACCAGTAGGGTGAAGGACCTGGGCTAGCAGACTGAATGATCTGCACTGAAGCCAGGAAGCGGTGCTCAGAGTAAGGACCAGAGCTCCCCCAAAGAGAACCATAACCATTCTCAGTAGTAGCATGGACATCAGGTCCTCTGATGATGATGACATCCAAGTTCGTATCAGGAAAGCCAGCATGGCACGCTCCTCCAGGAGAACCAACAGCACACACCATCTTCCAGTTCTTTTTTTATGTTGTTGGCAACAATCCTCAGGTGGGCTTTCCACACCCAGAACCACACGAGTTCAGTTCAGTTGGGTGTAACAAGTTGCCCATTAGTTCACCCAGCACAGCTGGCTGGCAGGGCCTCTCGATGTGCCCTGGGAAACCTAGATTTGGGGAAGAACACTTGGCTTTCAAGACTCATCAAAAGGAGCCCTTCTTATGATACTGTGTGTATGTGAGGAAGGTGCCAGTGTGCGTGGTGTGTGTGTGTGTGTGCGTGCACACACACACACAGGCCAAGAGAGCGCCCTTCACAACATAATAAGGAGATAATCAGACACATCCCTTTTAATTTCATTTTCTGTCTTTTTTCCTAATTGCCACTTACAGGGACTCTTCCTTCCCTAGATGGGTCTCCATTTCATGCTTACCATAAGCCATTTATGATTTAAAAATTGAAGCAAAACACATCCTGGCTCCCCCATTTCCTACTAATGGGATGTTAGCGATGATCAATAGAGGGAGATAGGAATGTTACCAAATGTGTGGTCCTGTCGAAAGGCATGGAATTAAGTGATGTGTGTTCAAGGTGAATGAGATCATTTGGAAATGAATTTCCTTTTTGCTTTTTAACTTTGTGGTCATTATCATCTGCATTTAGAAAACCAGTTTTAACAATAATCCATCTGAACTAAATTTTTTTTTTCCCCACAAATGAATCTTCCAGACCCATAGCACTAAAGCTTGGCATTTGCTTCTAAAAGAAAAATAAAAGGAAGATACAATATGTCTGCTAAATATATGGGCACAATAGCAGCACCAAGAAGCCCACTCTCACCTGGCCTGCCCTGGAGTGGATATGCTTTCTCCTTTTGTTTCACTTAGATGTTTGTCAGCAGTAGACCAAGAGCTGGCTCAAGGGCCATCCTTATGGGCTGCTGGTTAGAAATATCTGACTGTTGAAAGTTCTGGGAAAAGACCAAGTGACCTGAGAAAAAATTTGCCTGACTTTAAGGGGTTTTCCTAGGAGGTGAGCCCAACACTTCGTTATTTAACCTGTAGATCTGGTTTCTTTTGAAAACAAAGCTGATGTCTGGAACTTTCCATGCTAAGAGGCAATCTCAGTTTCAAGCAGTTCTCCTATGACATAGCTGAGTAAAAACAATACTCAGTATGAATGATTTCTACAGTTCCTTTTGACTGGGAAGGCTGTGGCCATCAAGAATCCAGTGAACTTTATATTCAGCGGTGATGTTTCTCTGCATCTTAGCTTTTCGTCAGAATGACTGTGACAGATGAGGGGGTGAACAGCTTTTGTGGAAAACATTGGTAGCACCTTAACTGGTCTCTAGTCATCTCAGGAGTCTTTATACAATTTCCCGTATGTGAGAGGAACATAAACCCTGTGAATGCTTCTCTTTGGATGGTTCAAATAAGCAGATCACCTCAGAGTTTCCAACAAGCTTGAATTAGTGTGACTGAATCTGGTAGCTGGCTGTACTATCATGGACCTGTGTGGTCCCTAGCCAAAGAACGTGCCTCAGACAGATGAAGAGATGCAGGATCTAGGTGCAACTGAAGAAACAAATGCTTCAAAGGTGGTTTGGAATGGCATCCTGCGTATACCCTTTTGTTCCCAGGGTTCTAGGCCCAGCTGAAAAAGTCTCACACTTTCACAACCTTGGCTTTCCAGCATCAGTGAGACAAGTAGCAATGAAAGAAAGGCCCAGCGATTTTGGCCCAGGGATTTCAGAGCGAAGAGAAAATCTTGGTAGTAAGAAGGAAGTTTCTTCCTTCTTGACCATCCTTGGTACTTTAGCTGTGAGACTCCCTTGAGTTTTGCATCAGTAGTTGGTTCAACTCTGAAAAGAAGTTGCATCACATGAGGCAATTTGGCTTACTTTGTATTCTCTGTGGTGAAGGAAGTATTAATAAATGCTTCCCTGGGGATGTTTGTGCAACCCATAGCAGAAAACAAATTGATATGCAAAAGTCTCGGAGTGGTGTAGGCCAGGTACCTTCTTTACTGGTGGGTGCGTACACTGCTTCATGCAGTTTCATTAGAAAATCAAGGAAAATGTGTGGCTAGCATAAATCCTCATCTTTCCTTCACCTATGTATGCTTTCCTTTAAAATAGTGACTAAAACCATAGGTGGCTACTTTAATGAGCACATTATCATCTTACCAGGACACACAAGGAACCCAAAATAGTAAATTATCTGTGTTGTATAGGCAAAGAGGAGTAAGAGAATTATGATTGAAGTCACTTCCTAGGCTTCCAGTCATTGCTACGGAAGACCAAGATGTGCCACCATACACAAAATAGGCATGACTGAGGAGCTGGCAATAATTGAGAAGGTGAAGGTGAAAAAGGGAAGCCCTCTGCCCTCTTGCAGCTGCTAGAAACCAGAAGATATCCTACACCCTCCTGCCAGGGAACACATGTTAACTGTTGAAGATAACTTTGGATCTTATTGGCTAGGAGGCAAGACCTAGGAAGTCCCCATTAGCAAGCTTTACTGACTAGTCTCTAGCTGCCTTTTATTTGCCTTTGCTGAAGTTACCTTTTCCTTTGTCTTGTTGCTTCTCTAAAAATGTCCTGTTCCTTGCTGAAGGTGCCAGGTACACTGGAATTCAAGGCCTCTGCTTTGAAAACTTTTTGTTCACTGAGTGCTTCACATATATGTGAAATACACATCTTAATAAGAACCTGTTTGGTTTTTGTTAAGAGGATCTGGTATGACTAAGAATGCATGGGTCTGTGCTTCCCTGTGTTACCTCTTGCCTACCACTAAGCTGCCACCTTTCAGCGGGAATATCAAGATGGCAGCTTTTTTTTTTAGGTGCCTGACTTCAGGACAGACACAGCCAGGGTCCTGGGGTTGTAGCCTCTGTCTGGGTCCCTTACACTGAGTGTATAAAAGACAAAAGAGAATCTTAAAAGTTAAGAAATACTTCAAGAAAGTTTTTGGGTAACCCTCCTCTTTCCTTTTTGTTCTCCCATATAGGGAATACCTTGAGAACCTCATTTGAAAGAAAGCTTCCTCTCTAAGCAGCAAAGAAGTGCTTGTAGATGAGATGAAAAGTCAAGCTCTATTGTGTTTTATTAAATGACACCTGGTCTTGTCCCCAAATTGTTGTTACATGTGCACATAATGAACTGGGACACTCACAGCCATGGTAGTTTTGAAAATTAGAGTTTCATTGATGATGTTGACATGTCCAAAGATTAATGAAGACTGATGTAAATCCTTACTAAGCAACAAGTGTCCAAGCAAGTGACAGTGAAATGGAAAGTTATCTTCATAGGCAAAGATGTATTGGTACACATAAGGGGACAGCATATGAGCCAGTATTGTGTTAGATAACCTTAGACTTCAGGGTATACTACCCCGAAAACTTAGCATCCCAGAAAACCGAAAGAATGGGAAGGTCATTTTTACGTTTTCCCATCCTTATCCCTGGAAGCACATTACAAAACCTAGGAAGGAGTTTTCTCACCTCACCCTAAAGCAGATCAAGGATTCTCATTTGAGAGACACTCCTGCTATGCTCAGATTGGAAGAAGCTCCTGACTTCTGACCATAAAGGGACATAGTAAAGGTTTAAACAAGCCATCCTTGTCGGCTTGCCCCTCCCCATTTATTACCATTAGGTCATACCCTCTTCTCCATGACAATGCACACTTTCCTCAAACTTAATCATAAAAAGTATACAGGCTTCTTTGTTTCTTTGATCTGCATTTCTTTTTAAAATCTCCTATGTCACATAAAACTAATATTAAATAAATTGGTATGCTCTCCCTCTTATTAACCTTTTTTGTTACAGGATCCTTAGCTTGAATCTAGAGTAAGGAAAGATACCATTTCTCCCTTCTAGTACAGTAGCCCTCACATCCCTGGTTTTTAAAGATGCAGGAATTCCTTGTTATGGTATTTGTCAATGAATGTTGAAGAACTAGAAGTTACTAGGAGAGAGGAATGATGGGAAGCCAGCAACATGACCAGATACTTGGCCAACTGGAGTTGGCCAACCTCAAGTCATTACTGGACCTGGGTAATGGTAGAAAAGGGTGAATAGTTCTGGGGCTGAACCCATCCACTCATGGGCTCTGATGGACAGTGTGTTCAGGGTGACCCTTATCTTGAACATTCTACACTTCATGGCTAGCTTTAGGTACCCGGAAGACCACTACAACCCTTGTCAAGGAAGGTTAAGTGATTTGTGCTTCTGGTGACTCAACCTCTCTTTTCTCCAAATCCTGATTTTATAGTCAGTCCATAATTTTTCTAATCTCTATGTCAAAAACATTGCTTTGGGTTGCAGTGGAGGAGAAAGTTGGTATTTTCCTAACGTTCTATTTCTCTTTGACCATTTGTACCTAGTGCATGGGATTTTTTTTCCTTCAAGAGTACAGAGTAGAGAAACCATAACTAGTCAAAGGGAAGTGTTGCTGAAAGACCGAGATCCCCAAAAAGGTTTGAGTTTTTTTTTTTTTTTCCCCTGTCAACCTCTCTAAAAAGAATGTTCCCACAGAGCTACAGTAACACAAATTGGCAGACAGCTGATGTATGTTCTTAGCAGCTTCTTTCATTGGAAGGCCTCAGTGTTCATTATATTTCTCTCTCCAGGATTCTTGACTCATTTGCTGATCTCATTGCTGGTGACGTGTGTACAGAAAAAGGCAGTCAGTTGTTAGGCCCAGGTGGGCTGACAGGCCAGCTCCCTGCCAGTAGCATTTATTTATAGTAAAGGGACAACACCAAACCTTCACGCACAAGGACTGAAAGCTCCCGGGAAGGAGCCAGTTGACAGATGGCAAAATAGACTCAAGGCTCCATTTTCTACAGGGGTCTCCAAATAACCAGCGGAGCTGTGCTGAGGGCATCATCCGCACATCACCTCACGTTATATCCATCCTTGTCTACCCAGCTGTAACTGTGTTTTTTCCCTAGTGTTTGCAGGGAAGCGGCTCAATTCTGAGAACACTACAAAAAGTACCCCTCGCTTCAGCTTCAGCCAGCTTCTTGCTTTTTGTCGATTCTCTCTGTTCCTGTCCACAGCCCCACAGCTCAGGCTTGAGTCTAGGCTGTGAAGATGTTTCGCAGAAGATCATATGTGTCTAGGAAGCAGCCTGTCTTTCATCATTGCCCACCCTGCCTTTCATCATTCTATACTTTTTCTTTCGTCTGCTTTCATCTGCACAGGGAGTCTCTGCTGACAAGGTGGGGGATTCCTCAGGTGAGAAGTTGCATTTCCCCTTCTCCTGTTAGATTCGTGGAAGTCTGGACTCCCATGATTAATTAGACTACAGAGGAAGTGATGGGCAAAAGTTCCCCACCTTTCTCTTCCTTGATAGTGTAGGGGAAGAAAATATAGTTTTTTGTTCAACTCTTCTAAGTTCTTAGCTGGAATTGGCCCCTGCAATAAAAGGCAAAATATTAAGGGAAAACAGATAGGAATTTATTAGCATCTGTGTCTCAAATATATATTGCAGACACCCAGAAAATGAGTAGTTCCTCAAAAGGTGGATTTGAGCTCTAGCTAATGCAGAATTTTTAGTAAAGAACAGAACCTTTTGAGGGAAGTGGTGAGACAATACAAAGAACTTAGGGCTCCTCGGGCAGCAACCTGTGACATGCAAATGACAGCTAAAGGCTACCAGTAACATTACTGTGGATTCCTCTGCTGTTATCTCCAGGCTGATGAGGGATCCAGAGTGATCTTCAGTGGTCCAGCTTTGTTTCCCCTGGGAGGAGGAGCAGGAGGAGAAGGAGGAGGAGGAAGAGG
Source organism: Myocastor coypus (assembly GCA_004027025.1). Lineage (NCBI taxonomy): Eukaryota > Metazoa > Chordata > Mammalia > Rodentia > Myocastoridae > Myocastor > Myocastor coypus. Next base: position 30,215 of record PVJA010008592.1, on the reverse strand, counting down.
AGGAGGAGGAGGAAGAGGAGGAG
>PVJA010008592.1:0-21377 GCA_004027025.1 Myocastor coypus | reverse complement strand
ATTCTTACATTGAAGATTTTTGTTCTCTGCAGAAAAATCCCATTTTCTTCATAATTTTATCCCTCAAGGTTAAACAACTAGTGGATTATTAATAGCCCCATGTCTTTATGTCTGCATAGAGTGGTGAGAATTTCTTGACCTCAGGAGTGAAAGGTGTGTAGGGAACAATATTGGCCTTGGGGAATACTCCTGGCCTTGCCACCTGGATGGCCCCTTGACCAGTGCTCCCTGGTGGCTCTTCTGGCTGGGTACTTCCTTGGCTGACCTTAGGAAGCCGTTGTGTCTCTAGACCTTCCACGAGGTGGCTACTGCCTTCAAGATACACCCAGTTGCCCAGTCCTGCTATGGCTGGATTGTAGTTTAATAATGAATTTCTTGGTAGTGGGGCAGGTACTAGAAAACCCATCTGTTTCTAGGGTTAAGCCTTGGAGGCCAATCGGCTTTACTCAGAAATAAAGTGGATATTTTGATCTCCATCTGTCTGACTCCGATTCTCTTAATCAGTCTCAACTTAAAGCTAGATGGGGAGGGGAATGGAGAGAACTGGGACAGGTATTTGTTTTAGTCTGTTTTTCAAAACCTCTAATAATGATTCTTTTATTTCACAATTAAGATACTAACAACTACTCAAGTCCAGTCACCTGAGGGAATCTTAAGGCACAGTAGAATTATGGAGAAAGTTTCTTTGCTTGTAGGGCAAATGCTGCCCAGGACCAAGCCCTGTACATATTAAAAGACTTAGACTGCTTAAGTGAAAGAATAAAGGAGACTACAGGTAGTAAGATACAGTAGAAAACCAAGGATGCCAAGATAAGAAAAAAACCCCGGACTTTCCATCTTTATCTATAATATGGGCAAAGACCAAAAAGTTTAACAATCTTCTGTGTTGAAGAGGGAGTGGGAAAATCAGCAATCTTCCACACTGTGAGTAGGAGTGTACTTTGTTAAAAATAATCTATGTGGGGCAGTTTGGGAGGATCTATATAAAGACACATATGTGGTTGGCCTTTGACCTGGCAATTCCTTGTAGGGATTTATATCCTGGAGAGATGAGCAGGTGCAAGATGATGCTACGTGTGAGGATACTCACCAGCACATCCCTCACAGTGGCACAAATTTACTCTAATTTTCCAACAGTTAGAGGACTTTATTAAAGAAACACTGGTAGAGGCTTAGAGGATGACTGTGACTGTGAAGAAAGAGGAGTAGGCTCATTTTATATCAATAAGACATGATTTCTAGATGTACCGGTAAGTGGAAACAATCAAAATGTAGGACTCTCAGTATTTTGTGCTGACATTTAAAAAAAGAGAGGAAACACACTCGCTGTAACACTCTTTTATTTTATTTTATTTTTATTTATTTTTTTAGTCTTTTTGAGACAGGGTCTCGCTATGCAGTTGAGGCTGGCCTTGAGCTCACTTTTGTAGCCCAGGCTGGTCTTGAACTTGCACCGATCCTCTTGCCTCAGCCTCCCGAGTGCTGGGATTACAGGCCCTCGCTGTAACACTCTTATCTGAAATTATACAATGAAACCTATAGCACTGTTTGCTCTGGGAAGGAGAACCAGATGCTTGGAGAACAAGGTTAAGCGAGGACTTTGCGATGTGTACTATTTATACCTTTTGAATTGTAAACTGTGTGAATATTTAATTAAATTAAAAGGTATGCATACAAATGCCAATACTTGTGTTTTTAGTGAGCACAAACATTTTTGCTTATTGGTAGAAAATGTGGTGTTTATTGCCTGGGCAGCAATCTCAGGAGAACTGATAGGCATGAATTATCAAGAGGTAGGTTAAGAGGAGTTTGTTGATTGATATAACTCAGTAGTTAGGGCACAGGATGAGGTCAGAATGCATAGATTTGTATTCAGCTCTGATATTTTCTGTATTGAGTATAGTCAAGCTACCCTTTTAAGTTTCAGTTTTCTTTTTTACACGAATAACAACAGGAGTATATACCTGACTCCTGGGATTGCTGTGAGGATAAAACAAACGAATGCATGTATAACCTGGATGCAGCCACAGCCTGTGTGGTTCTGTATTATTTAGAGTCACAGTCAAAGAATTTTCATGAAGAAGCTTTGTGCGAACCAGTTCAAAAGTATGCTGTAGGCTCTTAGGAAAATTCTGTGGCAGTCATATGTGCATCAGAAAGAGCTACACTTTCAAAACCTTGGCTGTAGGGGTAGGGGATGGATCAGCGGTAAGGCATTTAATACCTTGGGCCTATGTGTAAGGCGCAAGTACCTGGGAAACAAAACACTTCCTCTGAACATAGATACAAAAATTCTCAACAAGGCACAGGCAGGCAGAATGCAGCAAGTCGTTAAGAAGGTTATATAGTTTGACCAAGTACGATTCATCCCAGGATGGTTCAAAATACACAAATCAATAAATGTAATATACTACATTAACAGAACCAAAGATAAAGAGCACATGATCATCTCAATAGATGCACAAAAACTATTCGACAAGGCTCAAGGACCATTCTTGGTAAAAATCCTACGAAAAATAGGAATAGAAGAAGGTCTTTGTTTCCTCTGATAAAAGGCATCTATGACAAATGAATAGGCAACATCATGCTAAATGGTCAAAGCTGAAAGCTTTCATTCTAAAATCAAGAACAAGACAAGGATGCCCACTATGACCACTTGTGTGCGTATAGTTCTAGAAACATTAGACAGAGTAATTAGGTAAGAGAAAGAAATAAAGGAATAAGGAAAGGAAATAAAATGATTATTATATGTTAATACTCTACACAGAAGACCCCAAAAACTTCACTGAAAGCTTACTAGAATTAAGAACCAAATTTGGTGGCATAGCAAGATACAAGGACAACACTCAAAAGTCCGTAACATTCCTGTACATAAGTCACCAACTCACAGAGAGACAAGTTAGGGAAATAGCACCTCTCACAACAGCATCAGAAAACATGAAATACTTAGGAAACAATTTAACAAAGGGAATGAAAGAACCATACACTGAAATCTACAGTTTTCTGAGAAAATAGATGGAAGAGCATATGAAAAACTGGAAATATAGTTCCCCATTCTTGGATAGGCAGAACCAATTTAGTGAAAATGGCCATGCTTCCAAGACTGTTATACAGATTTAATGCAAGCCCAATCAAAATACCAACAGCATACCTCACAGAACAAGAGAAAGCACTCCTAAAATTCACGTGCAACCAGAGAAGAGCTAGAATAGCAAAAGCAATTCTGGGGAACAATAGCAAAAACACCTTTTGTTTTTTCATTGGCCCACCCCTCACTCTCAGCAGAGAAGAGCAGTCCTTGAGCTCTCTGGCCCTTCTTTTCTCTCAACAAAAATTTGTCTTGTTTATCTGCTGTGCTTTCTTGGAGCTAATCTTTTACCCTACCAGGATTCCCTCCGTTGCAAATCTAAATCTCTTTGCCTCAGGCTTACAGTATTTTCTCGTGGTCCGTGGATTAAGGCCTAAGTGCAGAGGCCGCGGGGAAATACCAAGTGAACCAAGCCAAGCTTCTACATGTGGAAGTAGGGGGGAAGACATATGTAGGAAGAGATGGAAACCAGGCCATACAATATCTTACAGTAATTTCTAGCGCCTGTTTTATACCTAAGGGAGCTATAACATTGCCTGACACATTATAAGCAGCCAATAGATTTTAGTGATTAATATTTATAATATCACCTTCTTATAATCTGATAGGAATAGTAGTGAGCTAACAATTACTGAGAGTCTCCTGTGTGTCAAGTGTGGGCCTAGTATTTTGTGTAGATTAATCCTATACGCTTCACATTATTACCTGTTGTTGGCTCTTTTACGCAAGAATGAAGAAACAGAGAGAGACTTAGCAATTCGGTGGGATGACAAAGTTGTACGAGTGGGAATCCAGATAGAAAAGCAGGCGGTCCAACTCTTTTTTCTCTCTGAACCTCCGTCTGTGTTGTCTCCGTTTGTCCTGGCCTCTTGATCTGGCGGGTCTGATCCCTTTGTTCTGGAAGTCTTGTATTTCCTTCTGCTAATACCCACATCCCTTGTTGGTCTCCAGCAAAAGACAGAAGGAAACAACAGGAGGATGATGGTCACCTTCAGGGTCCTAGGGTTTTTGCTACGATTAGTGTTGCCTTAGTTTCTTGGTTGCCAAAGGTTTATGAGTGGGGACCTGATAAAGCCTCCTGTCAGCAAATGCTCGGTGAATGAAGCTGATGATTCTCTCTAGCTGTTCGTGTACTAAGGAAGATAATGCTGAGTGGGTAAATTAAATCCCCTGAACAAATTAGCTTATGCTGGTGATAGGCCAGAATATTTGCATCATGGTTGCTAGTGAGACAGGTACCTTGTTCTTTTTTTTTTTTTTTTTTGTCTTTTTGAGACAGGGTCTTGCTATGCAGTTGAGGCTGGTCCTGAGCTCACTTTTGTAGCCCAGGCTGGTCTCGAACTCGCATCAATCCTCCTGCCTCAGCCTCCCAAGTGCTGGGATTACAGGCGTGAGCCACCATGCCCGGCTGTTCCTTGTTCTTAATACAAGGTACATTTGTATACTTTGCTGTCAGGTTGTCTGACACTGAATCCCATCGATTCAGGGCTGGGTCCACCCAGAACAGCCTGGGCTTCACCTTGGATTCCATGTGACAATTACTATGGGCAAAGGAAGCATCCTCAGATCCACACCTTTCTGAGAAAGAAAAGCACACTCTAGGTTCTAAAAAGCCTCCATCATGTAGGACAGGTGGACCTTAGAAGTCAGAGCACCAGCCTTCTGTGGTGGAGCTTGCTGGCAGTCACAGCACAGGAGGCTGATGTGGGAAGGTCACAACTTAGAGGCCAATCTGGGCACTCCAGAACCAAGAGCCAAGTAAACCTTTGCTCTCTTTTACTCATCTCAGGTATCTTCCTATAGTAACAGTGAAAGAACTCTGAGCGAATTTCAGAGGGAGATGTGCTGAGTTCGCTGGGTCATCAGCAAGGGAGGCAGAGAATCTTCCCATGAGGAAGACGGAAGGCAGCTTCTGGCACTGAGCATTAGTAGGGAGCTGCAGGCCATCCTTGGGGCACCCTCAGGGCCCCGAACAGTGGGTGTTGCAGCCAGGGTGTGGTCATAGAATCCCCATCCCCCGGCCTCTGTGTGTTAGTTAGAATGACAGTGAGGACAGAGGCCATGCTGGTACTCAGGAAGGACATGCCATGGCCTCCTGCCATGAGGCCAAACGGAGCATTTATTGGGAGACCCTGGCTTCCTCTAGAGAGACTCTTATTTCCATATTAAGGATAGAACCAGAGGGCTTGTATGAGATAAGTGCTATTCCACTAAGCCACTCCTGCAGTCCTTTTTATAAGTTTAAAAAAGGGTCTCAGCAAGTTGCCAGGCTGGCTTCAAACTCATGATCCTCCTGCCTCAGCCTCCTGAGTATTTGGAGTTACAGGCATGAGCCACTGCAGTTGGCACTAGAGAGACATTTCTGAGTCACAAGAAACTGAGTCCTTTCTTCTCAGCTCTTGACATCACACTGGGAAGTGGAATTTCTGAAAATATGATGGAGAGACATCAAGTGTGTATTTGTCCACAGACACATGTGCGCTCATTGGTGTAAGTGTTGACTTTGGTGATTCTGGGATATAACATGTATTATGGGCTGAACTGTGCCCTATTTGTGCCCAAATCCCATGTTGAAGCCCTAATACTCAGCACCTCAGAATGCAACTCTATTTGGGGATGGAATCTTTCAAGAGGGAGCAAAGGTAACCTGAGGTCGTATGGTTGGGCATTGGTCCAGCCTGACTGGAGTCCTTGTAGGAAGAGGAAATCTGCTCACACACACAGAAGGAAGACCACACAAAGACACAGGGCCAAAGTGGCCATCTGTGAGCCTCAGCGAGAGGCCTCAGGAGAAACCAGCCCCACAGGCGCCTTGATCTTGAACTTGGAGCCTCCAAAACCGTGGGAGAATGAGTGTCTGTTGCTCTGGCCACCCAGTCTGAGGTATTTTGTTATGAGAGCCTGAACAAATGACTATAACAAGGAAAAGGTCTCCGAATTGTTACGCGGTGGGAGGAAGCCAAAAGGCACAGAATTTCAGAGGTAAGCCATTGATGTGGTGCCGATTGCCAGTGCTGAGTGGGTATTGCTGTAATGTAGATAAGAAAGAGGAAGCACCATGCTCAGGTGCAGAGGCTTGAGCCATTGAATCAGCTCAAAATATGCAGTAACTTACTTAATGAACTTGGGACCTCTTTTTCATGAAAGGACCCACGCATGTACTGCCAAGAATATCAGCCAGAATATCAATCAGCCCTTTCTTTCATCACTTGCCTTCCGACCTTTGGAGAGTCATCATTCATGCTGGGTAAAAACAGAGTCGTGTTGATTTTCTGAGTGATGCTGTATGTGTCCCTGTCCAGGAGGAGGTGATGGATGGTGCTGGTGTTTGTTTGGGGAAAGGAGATCTGAGGATGCTGGAGGACGACCAGTGACAGCTGCCTCCGCACTCCAGCATCAGGGAATGCGGGAAGCATCCAGGTGTCTGGGATCATTTCCTCTAGCTCTCAGTAAGCCGTGTACTCTAAAATCTCTTTACAGACAGTCTTGTTTTTATCTGTTCCTAAGACTCTAGTGACTCTGGTCTCTTAGCACTGTGACAGACACGACTTGACTAAAAACACAATGTGATTTATGATATCCATAAATCACAGAGCCAAATGATATGATTAAATCTGGTGCTTACAGCTAAGAAGTCAGAGGGGCTCAGTAATCATTTAAAATGTAGGATTGTCGTTTTAACGGCAACAAATGTGTGATTTTGTGTGATCTGAGGTGGGCGTGAATGCACCAATAAAACTGCACACTGTGTCTGCAGGTGTCTCAGTGAGGCTCCCCCGTGCCACACACGTCCCTTCCCTCATGGGGCTTAGAACGTGTTCCTCTTACCTTAGCATTTTTTTTTCACATTTCCCTTTTACTCGGGGGCCATCAGAATGATGGGGTCATTGTGTTTGTGCAGTGCATATGGCTTTGGGTCACTTGCTAGCCACGAGGCCATTCTTACTTTGTTGCAGAAGAAACAACACCTCAAGACAACATTAATTGCAATTTCATTTGTTTTGTGACAATGTACCCCCACCCCCCTCTGTCTTCCTCCCCCTCCCTGGCATATCAGCATTAGTCAAATGATGTTGCAGTTGTGGTGCCACCTCTAATTAATTGCTCCTCACATCAACAGAGACCTTTGACTAGTGGGGCATATTAAAAAAATTAAAGAAAGCCTCCAATGCAAGCATTCCATCTGTCCTTGACGCACTGGGAATTCTTTGGTGGCATTTCTTTTCCCTCTTTACGGGAAGATGGTGGATAGACTGACAAGTTCTGAAAACGAAGGTTTTTTTTTTTTTTTTTTGTCTTTGAATAGCTGTAACCCATATTTTTAAGTACCAGGACCTGAATTTGGTACTTCAGAGTCAAGCACTATTCTAATGTTGGTTCTAAACTGTAGTAGGTCTAACAAGTCAAGTTTGGTCTGCTAGTGGACAGCGTTTGAATGGCCAGTGTGAGAACAAACATATTTGTATTAGGCGTGTTTAGAGAGACCATGAACACACCAGCTGCTTACTTTATCTCCTGAGGTGTTCAAGTAAAATCAGGAAGCATTTATTAACCAGGGCTGAGCTGGAGAGGAAGATGGCATCAAAAAAGGAGTTGAGAGTGTCCCTGCCTGCCCAGGGAAATAAATCCAGCCCTGAAAATTGCCTTTTGAAACAAGGTGTTCAATAATTAAGGGCTGATTGTATGGTCCACAGATTTGTGACCATGAGGGTTTGGAGAAAGGAAAGTCCTAGGGCCCAAACCAGGGGAGATTTAGAGTTATCAAGTGAACTTGGTAACCAAGCATAAGATGTGCACCTCTGACGATGAATGTTCTGATGTATTTTTACCAAGTCTGAAATCTTTGGAAAGGTCCCTACTTTCTTCTGAATTGGTCAGATGAGCACTTCCTGCCAATATCTTTATACAACACTTAGTAATTGCTTCTCTTTACTCTCTTCTAGGTGGAAGAGTAAGTCATATCCCATTTTGTAGATAGAGATGCACCACAGGAAGTGACGCAAATTCACTGAGCTTCTCTGTAGAGCAGCGAAGGTCAGATGGTTTCAGAAGGCATTTGCTGAGCTAGGAAGAAGACATGTTGGTCTTCTAAAGGCAAGAGAATACAGAATGGCACGATTCATATTGCAAGAGAAGACTCATTTTTCCCTTCATTATAGAAATTAGTGTGTTCCTTGTAGAAAAATTTGAAAGCTAACAAATATTTAAAGAATATAAGAACCACCCATCATTTCACAACCAAGATCCCTGTTTAATTTGTTATTCATTTAAGTAAGTTTTCTCCACTTGTGTCTACAAACGTGAATGTCTCTCGTGTATTTCTTTGAGAGCTTCGGTTGCCAGTTGATGGTATGGAGAAAGCCTTCCACAAAGAGCTATCTGATCTCACTTGGGATGTGTTATATCTACAGGAGACACAATCTTGTTGTTCTGGGCCACCAAGTTTAAAGTCATTAAGGTAGCATAACCTAGCCCAGTGATGGTGAACCTTTTAGACCTTTCAGTGGTACGAACAGATTATCATGGCATATGCAACTGTAGGTTTACCACCACTGACCCATCCTATTGCAATTAATATAAGCATTCTTTTCTCAGGAGTGCTCAGTATTCTTTTCAAAAACTGAATTCCAAGGACAAAAATAATGTGTCCTTATGTGTATACTGTGACAGTTTAGATAAGTGAATATGAAGGCCGACATGCTGAAACCTTGATCCCAACCTGGGGCCCTGCTGGGAGGCACTGGGACTTTTGGGAGGTGGAGCCAGGTGGGAGGAAGTTAGGCCATTAGTAGCACGTCCTTGGAGGGAATAGTGAGACCTCTACCCCTTCCTTTTGTTTGTTTCCCAGTCACTGTGATGTGAGGTGCCTCTTCTTCCATGGGGTCCCACCGTATGGAGACTCAAAAGCAGTAGGCCAACCAATCATGGATCCAAATCTCTACTATAACTGTGAACTGTAATTAACTTTTCTTCCTTATAAGTTGATTGTTGTCTCAAGTTATAGTAACAGAAAGCTGACTAAAACATATATTCTAAGTTTTACTCAGTTTGTTTCTGTTGTTAGAGATTTATTATCTCATACATTTTCATTAACTTTATTGAAAGTCTATAATTATGCAGCATGTTAAAAATTACAGACAAATATTGAAATGTGAAAGATACAAGATGTAGACAAAGTGAATTTTAGAGAAATATTTCTGAAGTGAATACACAGCATGAGATTATTAATAGATTGCACATTGTAAGTAAATTATTTTCACACTTTTTAAAAAAATTAGTGTAATGATGAGAAATCTTGAGCACCTATTTTATTATTTTCAGGAGAAATTTTTACAAATAGAATTGTGAAAGCAGTAAGTACAAATGATTTTAAGGCTTTGAATAGGAATGCAAACTGCCAAACTTCCAGAGACATTATTCAAGAGTGCACTTCCTGCGGTAACACATGGCATGCAAGAACTCATTTCAATGGAGTTGTAAAATGTAGTTATGCAAAATTTCTATTTTTTGTGCTATTTTACTTATTTATTTATTTTTTGTCTTTTTGAGACAGGGTCTCACTATGCAGTTCAGGCTGGCTTTGAGCTCACTTTTGTAGCCCAGGCTGGTCTCGAACTCACACCAATCCTCCTGCCTCAGCCTCCCGAGTGCTGGGATTACAGGCGTGCGCCACTACACCCTGCTTGTTGTGCTATTTAAAAGAAAAATATTTCCCATTGATTTTAATAGTAACAATTATCTTTTTGTGTAATTTGTATGCCTTATAAATTGCATGGATTATGATCTGATCTAGTCGGGTACTTTTCTTCTTTTGGTTTGTTTTTCATAATGACTTGTAAGTACTCTGATACCTTAATATTCAAGTGTTGTGTTGACTTAAACATTTTGATTTTTTCTTTCTGTAGTGCCGAGGATTGAACCCATGGTCTTGTATCTACTAGACAAGTGCTCTACCACTGAACTACATCCTTGCAAAATATTTTGCTTTTGGACATAGATTCAGAGAGAAAAATGGAGCCAATGTTATGATAAATTTTCTCTAGTGGGAGTCAACTTCATCCTTCAGAATGAGAAGAGAGGGAGAATACGTGTAGCAATGTGACTACAGGCCCTCTTTCTATTTTGCTATTTGAAAGACTATCCTGTGTAGGGACGGAAGCAGCCTTCATGTGGTCCTCAGTGACCTGGTGACACCAGGAGAGAGTGGGTCATACAGCCAAGGGTCGCAGGTTTCACATACCTGACCCTATTCTGGCTTGACATCAATCCTAGCGTGTGATCAAGGTCGCGTATCTGTGGGGAAGGTTAGACTTTCCTGCTGAAGGTTTGAAAATTGATTCTCCTGAAGTGAACTGGTGACAGATGAACAAGAGAAAACGCATACAAGTTTCTTATGTGCACTGTGCATAGGAACCTCCTGAAATGTGAAACTCAGAGAACAGCCAGATGGTTGAGGCTTAAACAGCCTTCTTATAGGGAGAGGGAAGTTGGGAGGGGCTGTAGGCACTTTTAGAGGGGAATTAAATAACTTAGGGAAATGAGAGGACCTGAAAAATGCACAATGCCTGGCACAAAGCTCCCCTGGGCTTGTGGCATAATGTTTCACTTTGAGTTTTTCCCCCCACTATGTGAGTTTAATCTTCCTTGATTAATATATTAGCCAGCCCTTTCACTACTGTGACACTGTATTTGATACCCACAATTTAAAGGAGCCGATATATGTATTTGGTTTACAGTTCCAGAGGGCTCAGTCCATGGTTGGCTGGCTCCAAGGCAGAAATACGATGGCAGAATGATGAGGCAGAGTGGTGCTGCTCACTCCATGGTGGCTGAAAATCAGAGTGAGTTGGGAAGAACTCCAGGGATCAAGGATCCAGGATCAGATACAGTACCTACGGTCACAGCCCCAAGAAGCACCTAGGCAAACTCAGGAGTGTGCTTTACTAACCCCCAGGTGACTCACAAGCCAATCAAGTTGACAGTCCGTTTAACTGTCATAGTTAATAACTTTTAACTCAGAAGAATGAAGGTCATTGTGCTCTTTTTTGGTGGATCCAGTTTATAGGCAGAGTGGGGGCCTCATAGGTCCTCCCTGTGCTTGGGGTGGGGCAGAAGATATGAATGAAGGCCATAGGGATATCTTGATTCTAAGGTAGCACCTAAGCTTTTCAGTTTCTTTTAATCCAAAGTGCTCAGCATGCCTGGTATCGTGTTTGGTACTTTAGTTTCTGAGCTCTAACAGTTTCAACCACAAAGCTTGTACACCTTAGTAGAGGAGCATGTGATCAATGGGCCCTCTCAGGAGACAAGCCTTAGAGACATAGTGCTTTTGTTTGGTAGGGAAGGTGAGGTGTGGTTGGCAGTGCATACCTGCGATAGGAGACAGAGAAGAAAAGGCCTGTAGAAGAGCTGCTGATAATGCAATGATGGTCAGATAGCAGGTGTTTGTATCTTTCAGTGGTAGCTGGGTGCAAATGAAGGTGTTGTGTGGCATCTGGTTCAGTCATGAAATATGGCTAGGAATTGGCTATTCTAAGACATACTAACTGTGGAGTAGGTACTAAAAAATATGACTCATTGCTGGACTGAAATTCAGATCTAACTGGGAACCTTATATTTGCTATATCTGCCAACCATGCTAGAAGCAAGGGAGGGCATTCATTTTTGGGGGGGCTCCTGCCCTGTGAGCAGGGCATAACTGTAGGGGAAGGACCCAAAGCAGGACTCTGGCTGAGTGGTCTAAGGCTGAAGTGCTTAGCGATAGTAGGAAGATTAATTATATTATAAATATAAAATGACTTAGTACCTGATACCTGCGATTGAGAACCTTCTTGAATGTGGTAAATGGTAAGTTTGGCTTAGGACTAAAAACATGTCTTCTCATCCCAGGAACAAATATTTGAATTTATTGTAGATGGGCGCTTTTTAGAATTCTTTCCACTTTTGTAAACTTTTGTGCCATCACATACTGCTTGGCCTATGAGTTTGTACTTAGCAATCTGGGCCTTAAGTTCTTTAACTCCACTGTCTGCATTCAACTGTTGAGCAACAAAGGGAGAGCCAGGTTTCTTTAGTATCCTGTATTTAAATTTGGTGTCTCCCTGGAGGGTCCCCACTTTTGTTTCTTGGAACTCCACATGCTTAATCTTTCTCCAGTGTTTCATAAGTGCTTGTAGAGTTTGCACCATTCACTCCAGAAAAGTAGGGACTGTGTTTTGTTCTGCATTTCGGCAGCATTCAGCTCTGAGGGCCACGAATTGCTGGTGTTTGTCATTGCATAAACAGTTGATGAAGTGAATTAATGCAGGAGCTGGGCTCTGTCCCGGGGTTCTGTTTTTGCTGGCAATGCAGGTGCCACATGTAGAATTTTACAATGGATGTCTGAATTTTTCTATGTACAGGGGCCTCCTCCTCTGTGCAGCATTCACTTAATTATGAGACAGAAACTAGGCTAATTTGTAAGAGACAAAGATAGACAGCCCTTGCCTTTAAGGAACTTGTAGTCGAATGCAGAGATAGAAAGCTAGATAATTATGTTAAACCTCCATTATGCTGTGATGGAGAAATTAGTAAAGTAAGAGGAAGACAGAAGACTGACTTGACTAAAAACACACGAATATCCTAGAAAGATGAATAATTTGACATTTTTCATATTCTTTAATATATGTTCAATGCATAATCAGTTTAGATGTAGTGAAAAGGATTCTCTGTTATGAAAGCCAATATTCTTGTCAAACATGTAGCACACACTTGCAATCTCAACACTCTAGAAGGCTGAGGCAAGAGGATCACAAGTTCAAGCTCACCTTGGGCAACTTAGTGACTTAACAAGATCTTGTTTCAAAACAAAACAAAACAACAAAAATAGCTATAAATCTAGCTCAGTATAAAAGCCCTGGGTTCAATTTTTAGTATTAACAACATGCAAACAAACTCACCCATATATATACTTTTTACCTTTTATTCAAAATAAAGGATTCATAATAGGCATTGTTTATCTAGGAAGAGTTCAAAACTTTTTAGGATTGCAATTTTTGAAACCAAGTAATTTTGGGGCGGCATACTAAAATGTTAAGCTGTGTGTAGAAATATGACCTGTGCATTTTTAATAAGTACTACCCTACCGTGTGTTGTTTGACCTTAGAAGTTTTTGCAAGTTACAATTCTGGCTTTGCACAACTGAGAATTGGCCCATGGTTCTTTAGAGCAATCTTTCATCTTCAGGATAGACCCGTGAGGAAGTGGAATGAGTCCACGTGGGACAGGGTTTACTCTACCTGTTGTTGTTAATTTACATGCCACTGTTACATAAGGAACCACCCCTGGGGACATGAGTCAACCACTGTCCTCTGTTCCACTTATTCTGCTGATGTTTTAGTAACCCGTGTTTGCTGGCCTCCTGGGTCGATGCCTAACTGCTCTTTAATTTGACTATAGGACAGAAAGTTCCAAAGTCATTCTGCGGAGAGGGAGGGAAGGATCCTGAGTGAGGAAGTACCAGAAACAAAAACATAGGCTAAACCAAATGTTCCCAGGAGGACAGAAATGGTGGGTGGGCGGGAACAGCATTTTGGATGGAGCAAGGAATAGCATAAGGAAATGTATAGGTTCTGGAAGGACCACCGCACATTGGCACTCCTGAAAATAGCCCAGTGTCTGCAGATTATCATTGCTATACCATGTGTGGAGGACAATAAAAGAGGGTGGACAAACGGCCCAGAGCCACAACATGACAGCCCCCAATAGGAGCTTCTTCTCTCCGTGCTGGCAACATGAGATGAGGCAACAACTACAACAACACAATTCAGTGTTCTTATGCACCAACAACATTTTTCCCTCTACATTATGACACTTTTAATAACTATAGGAAGATTTAAAGGCAAGTTCTTAATGATTCTTAATTCACTGAGCTCAGCTCTATTATCTTTCTCTTTTTCTGTGGTGCTGGTGACAGAACTCAGGGCTTCACCTATGCTAGGCACAGGCTGTACCACTGTGTATCACTGAGCTGTGTCTCCAGCCCAAGACATCACTCTCTGTGGGCATATGTTTTCATATTTTGAGTGATGGAATGAGAACTGTACATGAAGCGCTACTGCTCATACTGAAAGGAGGTGATCATCTTGGGGTGAGTGTTTATAGCACAGCAGGGCACCAGTTTTGACTTGAAAGAAAAACTGCCAACTTTCTCCGGTGACTATAGCAAATTACCACAGTCTGAATGACTTAAAAACAGAAATGTTTTCTCTCACAGTTCTGAAGACCAGAAACCCCAAATCAAGGTGCTGACAGGACTATTCTCTTTCTTGAGACTCTGGGAGAGAATCTGTCTCTTGGCTCTCCTAGCTTCTGGTGGTGCTGAGCATGCGTTGGTGGTGGTCTTTAGCTGGGGCAGCATCACTCACTTTCTGTCTCTGTCTTTATTTGGCTCTGTGTGTGTGTATGTGTGTGTGTGTGTGTGTGTGTCTGTGTGTTTGTGTATCTTCTGGCTATCTCAAACTCCCTCTGCCTCTCTTTTATAAGGAATTTGCTACTGGATTTAGGGCTCACCAGAGAATCCAGGATAAGCCCCTCAACTTAGAAAATGTCACATTACCAGGTTCTGGGGTGGGAAATGAATATACCTTTGGAGTAGTGGTAAACTTTTTCGACTTATCACAATGACTTAAGGGAATATGCAATAGTTGTCCAACCTTGAGTATTTGCCAAACGTTTTCTTGGAAGTCAACAAAGAGAGCCTATCACTTCAAGGAGAAGAACTGACATTTTTATTATCAATTAGAATGCTCTAGCTTTCAACTAAAAAGTAGAATTCTGGGGAAACTTGTACTCACCACCAAGAACTTGGAAGTTTTTCAATACTTGAAGACTTTTCTGATGAGATTATGTTGTTTATATGAATATTTAAGAGGTGGTACACACGCCTGTAATCCTAGCACTTGGGAGGCTGAGGCAGGAGGATCTCCATGAGTTTAAGGATCTCCATGAGCCAGCCTGTTCTACATAGTGAGACCCTGTTTCACAAAAGTAAAACGAAACAAAGTGAGAGGGTGGTGTGTGGCCAGGTTGTGAAGGGCTATGAATCCGACCCAAGGACTATCTATCCTGAAGTAGTAGACGTGCACTTGTAATTCCATAAGTGACAAAGTAGCAGTGACCAGTGTGATGGGAACACACGGTGCCCAGGGGCTGAGAAGGAGGGTCCTTTTAAGACTGGCACCATGATTCAGATGAGGTTATGAATCCACGAGCAAGCCAGGAGAAAAGAACCGTGAGAGTGCAAACGAGCACATAGGTCAGACAGACAGTGACACAGGGGCGGAGGGACGGTAGCAAGGCCACATGAAGTTAAAGCAATAATATGACAGCAAAAGCCGTCTTGCCAACCATGAGACTAGATAAGGTCATTTCACCAGTTCCCCATGCTTCCAACTTCTTTAATTGTGCAGAACAATTCCAAATTCTCTTCCAGAAGCCCGCTTCTTGGATAGGACCAGAGCTCTATCTTCAGAATAATCAGCAACATTCTGTCCCTCATCACAAGGTTTTACATCATCATTCATCATAATCCCTCTAGAGGAATGGAAGAGCCAACTTGGCTTGCTAACGGAGGAAGAAGTTTCTTAGAGAAGAATGCAGACCAAGGGACAAAAAGAAGGCCCTTTGCTTTCCGTAAAGTAGAGGAGCATGGGCTTGGTTTGCGGTGTTGTTGGCATGGAGTGGGGTGGAGTAACTGTGTACCACAGGGGGCAAGCTGGCTTGTTGTTCTGACTTCCACCCCTGACTGTGCCAGGCCTTCTTGGTGACCAGACGTCTCCTAATTCCCCCTCTGAAGTTCTGGGCTGCTCTTGAGACTCTTCTCTTCAGCTCCCATGTCGCCGTTTGCTCCCCACACCTCTCATAATCACATTTGTTCCCCCTTGGAATTCTGTCCTTGTCTTTTTCCCCCCTATATTGTAGAGTCTATACTCTTTCCCTAAGTATTTTCAACCACTTAATCACTCTAATTACTAGAAAATAAATTTCTTAAGGTCTGAAATTTTATTCCCAGTCCAGTGTCTTTTCTAAGAAAAGTACCTTGCATATGATAGGTGCTCAATATGGAATTTTTCAGTGGAGGAATGACTTTCTATTCATATGAAAAATCTACATGTAGCCCTCAAAAGGCCTGGCTGTCTTGAATTCAGTTGAAAAGAGGAATACATTTGACTCCAGGAAAAAAAAAAAAAAAAAGAAAGTTTTGTAAATGGGGATAGGAAGGGTCATTCTGGAAGGCAATCTAGCAATTCTTCTACAATAAAAGCCCATACACCCCAACTCAATGATCCGTTTGCTAGTTAAAGAAAACAAAAAATTCGTGTAGGTCCATAAGAGAACTTAAATGAGGATGTTCATTCCAGCATTATTTGCAATAAAGAGGGTTGGAGGCAATTCAGATGTCCTTCCCTGGGAAATGTCAAATGAAATGTGACAGGGAAACAATAAGGGATCCTATGAGGTGGTGGGAAGCAAATATGTAAGCACAGCGGCATGCATCAACCTTGAGAACACTGTGCTGTGGAATGAGGTAAGAAACACGGTGATCCTTACCGTACAATGTCACTTACGTAAATTCATAACACATGCACAGAGTCACAGAAAAAGATTACATGTGTTGACTCTGGTGCTTATTACATAGCTGAATACATATGTGTAATTCACCAAGGTCATCCTACTATACTGTGTGTATGTTACTTTTCTATTTTTAAAATGCACATGTGGGCTGGGAGTGGTGGCGCATGCCTGTAATCCCAGCACTTGGGAGGCTGAGTCAGGAGGATTGCTGCAAGTTCGAGACCAGCCTGGGCTACAAAAGTGAGCTCAAGGCCAGCCGGAACTGCATAGCCAGACCCTGTCTCAAAAAGACTAAATAAATAAATAAAAATAAATAAAAATAAAATGCACTCATGAGCAACCCACTTCTGGGACCCATCCTGTCTCCCAGGAACTGTCTCTCAGAAAATGTTTCCTGCTCTGAAAAAATACACACATAAAATAAGATTAAAAAAAAATGTATTCGGTACAGGACCTCAGCCCCAGAGTGAGCCTCCTGTTTTCAACCTCCCCAGTACTGGGATTGCAGGTAACCACCACTACACCCAGTTTTGGTGGCGGGCTGAATGCTCCCGGGAATAGGGCCAGGGTCAGAGCTGCATGTGGTACCTGAAATTGAATCCCTATGCCTGCATTTGCCTAAGAACAATTGCCAAAATAAAAGGATACGCATCAAATGCATCAGACATGTGCTTGTGGGGTGAGGAGTACGAAAAGTGAATGAATAAATTAGACAAATTATTTTGACAAATTTTTTTAAAAATGAGACTTCTCATGAGCCAACAATAACAATGTGCTCTGCACCGAGAGCTTTCAGATCTCCTCTGTGTATTTCATCTACTCACTTGTGAGTTTATCTGCAGTTGTGTATGCTCATGTTATCAACTGGCACACCTATGGCCTGTTTCCCAAGATGTTATTCACAGGCGTTATGGTTTGTGTCTAGTTGTCCCTCCAGAGCCTCATGTAATCGTGGGGCTGGGACTTCCAGAATTTGAGATTAACTCATGACCCACTGGGATTATGGGTGATCCACTGGGATTATGGGTGATCCACTGGGATTATTGGTTTTAGTATTGCTGGGATTATGGGTGTGAGTGCTATATACAATCTGGGGCTGATAGCCTGTAACGTAAGAGAGACAGATAGACTCTGTCAACATTGTTGCTATTCTGCCACCATGAACTGGACGCTGTCTGTCTTGGAGCCAGCCAAGTACGGACTAACATCTCCAGTAACTGTGAGCTGAATAAACCTTTCCTTCGTTCATTTTGGGTGTCAAGTATTTGTCCCAGCAATGAGAGAAGAGTACCTGAGCCAATATGCCTCTTTCTCTCTAAAGCCAAACTCTTCATCGCCGTTTGCCTTCTGGGCACCCCACCCGGATGCTTCCATTTTTGTATCTTGAATACTGAACAAGTACATTTTCTTCCTTCAGAGATGGTCTTTGCCAGCTTCTGAAGAGCTAGCAACTAAGACAGGCCATGCGCCTGTCCACGTGCTATAGACTGGAGCAACAATTTGGACCAGGAGCGTCATATCCCCCGGACACTCATTAGAAACATGGTCTGCCACAGTGGTGTGCAGCTGTATTCGCAGCTATTTAAGGGACTGAGGCAGGAAGGTTGAGAGTTAAAGGCCAACCTGGTCAGTTTAATAAGCGCCTGTTTCAAAATGAATGAGACCTGGGGCTATAGCTCAGTGGCAGAGCACTTAGCCAGCATAAATAAGGTCCTGGGTTTACCCCCAGCACCACACACACACACACACACACACACACACACACACACACACACACACACAGAGGCACATGGGCACACACAAAGAGCTGCAGCATCTAAGGTTCTGCACTAGACTAACCAAATCAAAACTCTCCTTTAAACAAATTCCCACATGATTTGTTGGCACATTAAAGCTTGAGAAGCTGTGATCTGTTGTATTTTATTAATCAAGCCTAGACCACTGCCTTGAAACAAGTGGGGACTCCTTCTGGAGTACCTAAGTGGGGTTAAAGACATCTTCGACTCAGGCTCTGTACGCCAGCGTCAGTTCAATAAGGAGGAAGCATCCGGAGTTTTAGCCTCTTCTTGGTTGAGTGACCTTACTGTGCATCTCTAAGTCTCCTTATTGTGCATTTCAACAGCACTCTAGATTAACAAAGCACTTCTCCATCAATTTATTAGTGATTCTCTCAAACTCTCTGCATCATCTTGCCAAGCAATAAATTGTGGTGAGTTTTCTTTTTAACCCATGTAAGTGGTTGATAAATTGTAAACAAGTGAGTTGAAAAGGTAACATAGCAGAAAAGTGTTTCAATTTGCCTTCATCCATCCTCATGCATCACTTAAGGGGGAAATCAAGTGCTCACAGACTCGATCCTGTATTTAGAACATAATTCTAAACAGAGGCTCACAGAGAACAACTTTATGTTCCATTATACGAATCATTAGTTTACTAACTCAAGGTAGGTTTGACAAGGAGGTCTGTCAATCCAGCTGAAATCTACCATCCACAAAGTTAAGCAAATGCTTTTCCACCTCTGCCTTACACTCGCTGATATGGAGTCTCTGTGTTCACCCAGAGATTAAGCATATTCTTTTTTGTTTGATTAAGCATATTCTGTGGTAGTTTACAGACAACCCCAGTTTGAGTCGATAATAAAACAAAATGATGAATATGGATTCCGATTTTTCTCCTGTATACATCGGTTCTTGGAAGAGCTTCCTCACCTAGATAAAGACTGCATGGTGGTTACTACAGGCTCCGTCCACCTATATGCACCATCTCCAAGAGTCTCGATAAGCTTTCTGTTTCTCCCTCCAATTGCTTCTCAGCAGTTCTCCACCAAATAAAAACGTTTGGCTTCCTTAGATGCCCTTTCCATAGAGTGCCTGCCTCCTTCACCAAGATGAGCTTCAGTTTCCTGTTACTTCAGTCGTACTGCTTCAGTCCAGCCTCACATGGCTCTGTCCCATTTCTCTCCAGCCCTAGAATAACAACCTGGTGGGCACGCTGAGAGGTCTGGGTCCTGCCCTCACCTGGCTGGGATTGGCTGACACCCACTCTCCAGGCAGGTCCATAACTTCTTTGAGATTGACCCAGGGTTAGAGGCAGTCTGTAGATCATGGCTTCATGGCCAGCCTGTCAGTTTCTGGGATGGAGATGCCCTTAAAATCCATGCTTGTCTCAGAAGAGAAATCTTTCCATCAAAGTGAAATCAATAAGCAGCAACCAGTGGCCAAACAAGAAAGCTACTTATTTACCAAATTAAAAAAGAAAAAGAAGATTGTCTGGTGCTACAAGTCCCAAAACAGGTGTCAACAGCTACTTAAAACTGGGGGAGAGTGTAGACAAAAAACAAAGAGGGAGCAGGTAGAAAAGACAATCTTCTGGTGGGCAGCATCAAAGAACCTGCTGACCCTGGCTGAATTTCATGAGTGCCTTGCCAGCACACACTGGGGAAAGCAATTATTTTAAGAAAATCTATTTGAGCGTAACACTGTCATTATCCTTTTAGCGGTGCTGCTCTAACAATCCTATTACGGTTGACTTTAAAAAAATAAGAAATGCTCTTTTTGCCAATACAATTAAGGCATTTTGGAGAGGCAGATGGTATTAGTTCAGCTTGTAGAGGCTTTTTTATTTTTTTCACCACGTCTAGAAAAGAACATTTTTGCAAGTGGAATACGGAGCAGTAGCCAAGTCCAATCTAGGCGTGCACAGCCAAGAGATTGTAGTGGTCTACCAGGCAAAATAAATAAATAAAATAAATGCCAATGCAAAAATAGAGGTTCCTCTAGGTTTAAGACAAATCTGTTTTACATCAGTGGAGAATAAATGGAAAATTACTATGCCTTCCAAGTAAGAGGAGAGATAAGTTTTGGGAAATTAGCTAGAACTTTCTCTCTATGTAATAAGTCAGTTGCCCGAAATCTGGGTTACTTCTTTTTCCTCTGCATAGAACAACTGCATTTGTCTGACATTAAGTGGTTCAAAAGGGCTTTAAGCTTAGCTAATTAAAGGAATGCTATTGAGGGAGCTGGTGAAGCAGGAGTGGAAAATTAAAAAGGTTAAAGGTTTGCTGTGTCCTTTAATCATCTGAAATCCAAAATGAAACCATAGAGTACTCCAAATACATGAATTCCTACAAGCAATTTGAAAGCTTTATAATACATTGCCTTTTTTTTTTTTTTTTTTTTTTTTCCAATGGGGATCGAACTCAGGACTTGGTGCTTGCCAGGCAGGCATTTATGCCACTGAGCTATATTCACAGCCCTACATTGACTGATGAACTAGACAAATCCAAGACTCTCTAGCAACTTGCAAATACTCCTACTTTATATCAACTAGGGCAGAAATGAGTGAAGAAGAAAGAGAAGTCAGAGGAATTGGAAAAGTCTATTGCCCTAAAAATCGTAACTACCAGGCATTGCCCATTGAGAGGAGAAGGAGAGGTTGATTTTTGTTCCATCCAGATGAAGACGGCCACAGTATCAGGAGCAATAAGGAAGTTCTTTGAGCAGGGATGGTTCTCAGGCAGGAATCTTAGACAACTCTGTTGGAAAACAAAACCACTCTCCTTATTGGATGTTCCTTTGTAAAAGTTCCATGTGGCTTTTTTCACCAACTACTTTTATGAGTGATTTCGTTGTCACTGGACTTAGGCTCTTTGTGGTAAATATCTGTCTTGTTCAAG